>APFE031451136.1:1458-12603 GCA_000404065.3 Pinus taeda
TCATTTGGCACTTTTGTACGGTGATAACTATTTGTTTATGTTTAGTGTATGAATAACTCATTTATGCGATAAGTTTTCACAACTGTTTCGTCTAACTTCTTATACGAAGTAGTTCATCCTTATTGAATTTTCTTTTCTTATAATAGTTGAATGATCTTTATTACCAGTTATTATTTGAAATCTTTTTAGATCACATAAAAGAAAGATCACACCTCGGGTTAGCATAAATTTTGATGTTTTTCTGTTTATTAGAATACAATAGCATAGCATTATATTAGAATTAGGATAGAAGTATTCCATTTAGAACAAAAATACCCATCTTTCTCACACACACACACTGAATTGGGAAACTGGTCCCATATCCCTAGTCGGGCCCGCTATACTAAACGGATAAGGAGCTGCCAACCAAGGTCTGGACCGAGCGGGTATCCCCCTTGTTGTTGACCCGATTTTCGGGGCCTTCAACAGAAGGTCAAACTCAGTTGAATTATAGAGTCAAGATCTTCATTTGAAAATCTTTCTAAAGATTCAGCATGTGCTCAAGGGGAGCATGGACAGTATAGTGCAAATCATATCCAAAGGGGGAGCTTTGGTTCGCCCTTTTCCCTTGATGTCAAAGGGGGAGAGTATATTGGTGTTTGAATAATGGTTATTTGATGTATCTAACAAGTTTCTATAGGTTGAGGTGATCAACACCAACATGGTTGCCATCAAGTCCAAAAGGGGAGATTGTTGGCATTATGATGCATGTGTTGTCCTTGATGGAAATTCACTTGTAACATAACAAGTATATGGTAACTAGATGAATCCACAGGTTAGTTTAGAGATGACATATTGATGGAACAGAATAACAGAATGATGGGACAAAGGTTTACAGATCATAATCAGAAGTTTGATAAAGGCGAATATTTGAAGATCTATACGTGGGTTCGTCAAGGCCAAGTCACATACATACTAGCACACTAATTTAAGAATACCAAGGGTCCTTACCATGGTATTAACCCACAATATTGAGTGGAGTAATAGTTACTTTATCCCATCCAAGATTACCACCAAAACTAGTGTAGTTTTGACTCATGGTATTGGCTAAGGCTCTAACTATATAAGGAGGTGAAGATCAAAGTGCTAAGTGTGCATGTGAAAGGGTTTTTGATGGATACTTCAATCTGAAGTATATTTGCATTGTAAGGTCCATAGTTGACACATAGATCTGAAATAATTATGCACCAATGAATACAATGATGGATCAAGATCATGAGACCTGAAATGACTTTACATTGTATGATCTTCTCATGGATTGACTAGATCTAAGTATTGACACACGTTTTTATCTCTGAATATTATGATCTGGGTCTTTCTGAAGTTCTGAAGAGTTGCGCAATTTTAGGTCTAAATTTGCAGATTTGTATGCAGGTTTATCTCAGTCAAGTCGCATATACACGCAAGTTCATTTCTTCAAAGTCACGTACATAAAGGAAGGGTTTCTATTCATAAATGATTGATCAACCTGATCAGTGATGTTGTATCACTATTGTCTATCAATGATGTCCTCATGTTGATCTAGGTTAAGTGATAATGTCTGAAGTAGAATTGATTGAATGATGAAGTTGAATTTGGTTACTGTTGGAAATAATACTGAGAGGGGAGGGGGTGAATCAGTATTAGCAATTTAACATTTTTTCATTTCTATAAACAAATTGATATATGCTACTTCTATTAATTAAACCTATGTATATACACAACTGTGTTTAGAGAAAACCATGTATATCTTGCAGACTTCTAATTTAATTAGCTAATCTTAATCTGTGTATCAGAACCATAAAACAGTAAGCAAGTCCAGTAAACAGTACAGGCAATCACACACATGAACACAAGATATAAGCTGGAAACCCAATGTTGGTGAAAACCACCTGCTGCAATTCGTCTCTATCTTCTTTTTAATAAGAAACTTATTTTTACAATATTTCTATACTGGTGCAGTCCTATACCAATACGCATGCTTCTACCTGCAGAAGGCTACAACCTTCTCTCATTCTCCAGCTTCTCCTGGAAGGGAGCGACAACCCCCTTAGCTCTTGTACTAGCTGATGTACTAGTACGTAGGTGTTGACCTACAGAAGGCTACGACCTTCTCTTTTCTTCCAGGGATCACGTTTCATAAATTTTCATACTGGATCCATCAAACATCAAATATATCTGCATCAACCAATCTCCTTTGTACCAACCAAAAACTAAATCAAACCATCACTTCTCTGAATGTTGTAACCAAAATACAGTAACAGTACCAGAAACCAATCCTGAACCCAGAACACTGTAACAATAAATAGAAGTAGCTAAAACATATTTTATGAGATGTACACTACTTCAATATGTAGAACCTATGTGCATATGTTGTTATATTAATGAAAACTTGCATATATGCCATTTTGAATTACCGAACCAGCGTGTATACGCGCCTTTTCTATGTTGAACCTGCGTACAGATCTATAAAAGATAATTTACCCTTTTCAACTATTCAGACATTAGTTATACCCAGATCATCAGTTTTATAGATCAAGTCATGCATCAAATATAATAGATCAAAATCACACAAAGATACTTCTCTTCAAGCCTTAATATCTTGACCCGTCAATAGAACTTATCCTTATTCTTGTGCTCAGGTTCCTCCTTGATTCAGATCCAGCTATGCACCATAACCCAATGACTAGTATTCTAGATCTTGCTCTTCATTAGATATTCAATCCTTGAGTACCTTTGCCTAATGATCTCCTTCCCCTTTTATAGTCTTAGGCCTTACTCAATACCATGGTCCAAAACCACTTAGAACCAATACCTGGGTCCAAATACCTGGGTTCAACACTTCGGACGAGATACCATGGTCCAAAACCATAGGTCCAAATACCAAGGACCAAAAACCAAGTTTTCCAAACTATATGCGCTTTTCTGTGCATGAAAGTGTGTGTATATGCATACGCGCCTTTTGTTCTATGAATCTGTGTGTATACATGGCTTGGTCAATGGGAACCTACGTATACCTCCTTTTCCTTTATTCTAAGAGCCTGTGAGCCTAAACTGTCATTTGAGTGATTTGCCGAGTGAGTTGCCATCAAGGACAATACCTGTGCCATAGTGCCAAGCCTGTGTCATAATGCCAACAATCTCCCCCTTTGGACTTGATGGAAACCCCAAGTTACTCTCCCCCTTTTTCATCAAGGGAAAAGGGTTATGCTCCCCCTGAGTACATGCTGAAATCTTTGCTTTGCTGAAGTGTGCTCCCCCTGATTGTAAGCAAGGTTTGTAAAAAGTTGTTCTAAAAGAAGAACATGAATCTATACATCATCAATGACCTTCCTATCATCAAAGACTCATACATACATCCATCTCCCAACCAAGTGGGGATATACCAAGATTGACTCATCCACCCAACCAAGTGGGGATACACCAAAAGTTTATACATGATAAGACAAGAACATTACATCATCCATCCCAGACATAGTGGGGAACAAGATATGTGTTACATGACCTTGATAATAAAAGAAATACATGACATAGAGACCAAATATCTAAGACAAGACTATGATATTCATCAACAACTATCATCAACAGCATCTGTCAATCACCATATGGACCATCAACCATGATCTCCCTCTGCACCTGTTCCACTTGAATCAAAAACAATTGTGAAGTTGTACCCAGATCTTCTAAGGTAATGCCAAAGACTCATACATACACCCATCTCCCAACCAAGTGGGGATATACCAAGATTGACTCATCCACCTAACCAAGTGGGGATACACCAAAAGTTTATACATGATAAGACAAGAACATTACATTATCCATCCTAGGCATAGTGGGGAAACAAGATAGGTCGTTACATGACCTTGATAATAAATGAAATACATGACATAGAGACCAAATATCTAAGACAAGACTATGATAGTCATCAACAACTATCATCAGCAACATTTGTCAATCACCATCCAGACCATCAACCATGATCTCCCTCTGCACCTGTTCCACTTGAATCAAAAACAACTATGAAGTTGTACCAAGATCTTCTAAGATAATGCCAACAATGAATTATTAGAAGTAAATGATCTCCCTGGACCTATGCCAGATGGTCTCTGTCAGACCCATATCAAACTCTTTTCATCCTAAGTCTGGCCCACTATTTTTCTTCAAACCAACATATACATGATTGTATCCACATAAACAGGTGTATGTACGTGGATGATCTTCATGAGACTCACGTACAACAACTTTTATCTGAAATAGATAAGTGTCAACAACGAGATGATGCATCATCTACTCCCAGCTTCTGTCTGAGGTATTCAAATGTCTCCCTAGGCAGTGGTTTGGTGAATATATCAGCAAGTTGTTCCTTGAAGGGAACATACTCCAATTTGACCTTTTGTTCAAACACTTGTCCCTGGAGAAAATGATATTGATAGGTATGTGCTTGGTCTTTGAATACATGACTAGATTCTCTGAAATACTGATTGCACTTGTATTATCCCATAAAATGGAGATAGGTGGAGCACAAGTGATTTGAATGTCTTGCAATGTTTGCATCATCCAAAGGAGTTGTGTGTAACAAGATGCAGCAGCCACATATTCTGCTTCAGCTGTAAATAATGCAATTGAACTTTGTTTCTCGTTGAACCAAGATACTAATCTGGAACCCGTAAAGAATGCACCACCACTAGTGCTTTTTTTGTCATCCATGCTTCTTGCCCAATCTGCATCTGTATATGTATGAAGTGTGAGATTTGTATCTCTAGGATACCATAAGCCATAGCTTTTTTTTCCTTGAAGATATTTGTAAATCCTTTTAACTTACTGAAGGTGTGCTTCTTTTGGATTTGCCTGGAATCTTCCAACTATTCCCATTGCATGCATGATATCTGGTCGGTTACCTGTCAGATAGAGAAGACTGCCAATCAAGGATATATAGGTTGGTTGATGTATTGCTACTGATTCATCATTTGCGTTGAGGCTGCATCCTGTTACCATAGGGGTACATACTGGTTCGAATCTTCCATGCCATATTTCTTCAAGATCTTCTTGAGGTACTTGGTTTGTGATAGAAAGATACTGTCTTTATTTTGTTGGACTTGTAAACCAAGAAAATATGTGAGCTCACCAAGTAGGTACATTTCAAATTCTTTCAGCATCACCAAAGCAAAGTTTTGACTCGTGGCTTCTTCATTGCTACCAAAGATGATATCATCAACATACACAACAAGTATTAGCAATTTATCATTGTCAATTTGTATATATAGATTGCTATCTGCGGATCCTTTTGAAAAACCTTGTTGATGGAGGTACTTGTCTAGATGATAATACCAAGCCCTTTGAGCCTACTTAAGACCATAAAGAGCCTTTCTAAGTCTGTATACAAGTTTTGGATCATCTCCAAGGATGAATCCATCCGATTGCTCAATATACACTTCTTCTTCTAAGTCTCCATTTAGAAAGGCAGATTTCACATCCATCTGATATACTTTGAACTTCTGAAAGCTAGAAAGAGCAAGGAACATTCTTATGGCTTCAAGTCTAGCAATCGGTGAAAACGTTTCTTCAAAGTCTATACCTTCTTGTTGAGCATACCCTTTACAAACAAGTCTAGCCTTGTTTCTAATAACATCTCCATTTTCATTCAGCTTGTTTTTTAATACCCATTTGGTCCCTATGACATTATTATCATTAGGTCTAGGAACCAATTCCCAAGTGTTATTCTTTTCAATCTGCTCAAGTTCCTCATTCATGGCCTTGACCTAGCATTCATATTTTCATGCTTCACTTATATTTCGTGGTTCGACGGAGGAGAGAAATCCTAGATAGCTTGAAGCTTCTGTAATAGTTCTTCTTGTTTGTACACCTGCCTCTTTCTGCCCCAAAATTTAAGTCTCTGGATGGTTCTTTTGGACATACCTGGATGGAGTCTTTTCTTCTACCCTTATCTGTTATTCTAGTGCCTCATAATTTTCTTCTTTAGCATTAGTCTGATTTGATGTTGAAGGATAGTCCTCATCATCTTCAAAATTCTTTGGTTTTTATCTGCTTTGGATTGTTGCCTGCTTCATCAACCACCACATCAATACTTTCAACAATTCTTCCAAGTATTTTATTGTAACACTTATATCCTTTACTTCGGGAAGAGTAACCAGGGAGAATGCCTTCATCTTCTCTAGGTTAAAACTTGCCAAGCTTTTCATCAGTCCTTTTGATGTAACATTTTCTTCCAAAAAATTTGAAGTATTTTACAATAGGAGTCTTACCATACCATAGTTCATGAGGAGTTTGAGTGTTGTTTACTTGGACGTTTGTTTTGTTGAGAATAGTAACGATATAAAATGCAGCTTCACCCCATAAGGTTGCAGGAGTTCCAGACTCATCAAGCATAACACGAGCCATTTGTTGAACTGTTCTGTTCATCCTTTCCACCACTCCATTTTGTTGAGGAGTCCTTGTAGGGGAGAATTCCCTTCTTATTCCATGTTCTTCACAAAAGTCGAAAAATTCATCCAAGGTAAATTCCCCTCCTTGATCAGACCTAAGGCATTTGATTCTGCGATCTGATTCATTTTCAACCAAGGCTTTGAAAGCTTTGAACTTTTCGAAAGCTTTTTCTTTATGCTTTATAAGTCCTATCCAACACATCCTGGAAAAGTCATCAATGAACAATATAAATTATTCTTCTCCATGAGGTGAATTTTTCCTTGATGGACCACATAAATCAGTATGGACAAGTTCAAGTGGCTTACTAGCTGATCCTTCCTTCTCAGGGAAATGTGTTCTGGTTTGCTTACCAAACTGACATGATTTGCATATTGTATTGCTTGGAATTCTAATGTCAGGAAGATCACGAACAACCTGATATTTACATGCTTTCCTTATCTGAGGGAAGCTTAGATGCCCCAATCTTCTGTGCCATAGCCAGTGTTCATCATTTTTTCTTAAATAACATTGTTGTTGTCCTCCCTTGAGTATGTATAGATTATTTGGAGTTCTTATGCCTTTTATCAATGTTTCTCCTGTATCAAGCTCACGAACAATACATCCATTTGATCGAAATACTACTTCATTTCCTTGATCACACATTTGACTAACACTCAATAGATTATGCTTTAAGCCATCAACATACATAACATTCCAGCTTTGACCTTTTCGTCAAAAGAACAGAGCCCTTACCTTTTAGAGTGCAGGGTGTCATTTCCAAATGAGACCTTCCTTTCCTTTTCTAAGGCACTATATGACTAAAGTTTTTCTTTATCACTTGTCATATGTTTCGAGCATCCACTATCAATGTACCACTAATTTTCTTGTCTTTCCGCATATAAGGCTATACCACATATTTCTGGTTGTGGTTCTTTCTTTCTCCATGTTTTGGAACCCAATGAAGCTTGCTCCTTCTGAGATGTTTGCAGAAAATTCCTCCTGCATTAAGAATCTTCATGACTGTAATTGTTACAAATAGAGCATTCTATTTCATTTTCAAGAGCATAAAAGTTATTGTAGGTTCTCTTCATGATCCTAGTCCCACTCCTTTGATTTCGTACTTCTCTAGTCATGATGGTCTTGTAGGCAACACATTGAGTAGCTTTGTGTCCAATGTTATGACATGAGAAACATTGGCCATTAAAGAAATTCCTCTGATTATCAAATCTATCGACCAGGTGATTGTAGTTTCTATTGACATTCATTCTTGAGGAAAATTGAGAATGATTTACCTGCAGTTGGTTGTAGCTTTTGTTCATCCTTGAAGTAGATTGACCCCGATTTAGCTGGTGATCTACTTTATGCCTTTGCTGATGATTGTCAACCTGTTCACTTCTCCTTGCTGCATCAAGATAACTTTTGGAGGTGGATGGCTTCTGTGCTTGAGATGTTTCTTCAGTATATCCAAGATCTGTCTTGATTAGAGGAGAACACTGCACTTTGATAATCTCATCTAAAGTTTTAGATCCTTTAATAAATCTAAGAATAAGAGCTTTTGTTTTATCAATATCTTTTCTAAGTCCCACAATGTCACATTCTAACTTTTCATTGTGTTTTTCCCTTTCAGCAAGTTGGAATGTCATAGTATCTATAATCATACTCTTTTCTTCTAAACAAATTTTAAGTTTAGAAATTTCTTCATAATGACCATCTTCATCTATAGCATCCAAGAAATCATCATCTTCAAAAGCCATCAAAAGTCTATAATACCATGTTCATCTTCATCACTATTTGAAAATCCATCGCTATCTTCATGTGTATAATAGCTCTTATTACTTATGTTTTGTTTTATGTTCCATTTAACTGGTTCCTTACCTTTATCAAGCTTATCTTTATGAGGAAATTTGGTTGCATAGTGACCGACTCTTCCACAAGCAAAGCATTTGAAAGGTAGCTTACCTCTGATTCTTCCATAACCCCATTGAAGTTTCTTGACAAAGTTTGATTCTTCCTCTCCTCCTAACGTATGTCCTGACTGTTAGGTTCCCACCCTAACCCCCTTATCTATGTAATAGGATTGAGTCATAGTTATAGTTAAGTAAAGATTCAATAAATCCCATATTAATAATTGTAAGTGGTTAACCCCGCATTTAATGATGGGACCACAGTTAGTTGCAAATGGGCCATGGTATTAGATAGATGGTATTAATAAGAACCATGGTATTGCCCCATGGTATTGCATGTATGAATCCTATATAAAGGATAGAGACTCCCTGCAAGGAGCATCGTGTCTTATTTTGTAATTGAGCTATGCCCTATTGGAGGTTGCCCCCTCGAAGAGGCAAGTGAACGTACCCTCTGGGTATATCAGAAGCCCCCTAGCTCCCTTGAAACCTCGCCATAGATAAACCATCGGCCATCTTGCTGCTACAATACACCGAGAACAACACTCAGAGAGATTGCTCGCCCATACGATAGGGTAGTCGGGTTGTATGGCTAAGGGTACGGTTGATACTCCTTGGTTAGTGCCCTGAAAAATTGGACCGAGTACCACTGTCAAACCCTTATGTATATTGCGATCTATAGCACCTGAAACTCCTCGAGACCATAGTTCCCTTCTCTATCTCTGGATCACACATAATCTTTGCCAGATCAGATCTCGCAAGTGGGGTTTTGCTGTAGCAGCAGGAATCAGTCCCGCAGTTCAGATTTATCAGAACAGCCATTCAGATCTACTAGATCCATTAGATCCGCAACAAAAATCTGTTCCATCGTTCAGATCTATCCGATCAGCTATTCAGATTTCTCAGATCCATCAGATCTTCCATCTAGATCTGAGTAGTTGTGTGGGTTCCTATACTTGGGCGTGATTTTCACAGGACTTTTGGCAACATTGACATTTCAGGGATTCGATGACTGCAGTATTCCTAAGCAAGGAGTAAAAAAAAAAAATCTGAGACCCCTCGGGGCGCTTATTGGTGACTTAGCCCATAAGAATCAGGACGACGAGCTGAGCAAGCTGGTACCATTCAATCATTAGTGCCAAAAAAATTCGGGCGGTCCCAAAATTTCTAGTACATCAGATCGGTGCATGGTAGAAACTAGAGCTCAAGCTATGGCGAATGAAAGGATGGACAACCTTAAAGCATCCTTGAAAAACATCCAAGACCAGCTGACAAAAATAACTACAACACTCTCTATGGGCAAGGTGGAAGCCACATATATTGGCAATGAACATAGTGAGGGTGAGTCTAGCCACTCTCTTCACCTCTGGGGCACCCACCAACAATCCCATCCGCGACCACCCAAGCTGGACATGCATAAATTTGATGGCTCTCACCCGATAGCATGGATAGCACAAATGGAGCAATATTTCAATGTGAATTACATCCTGGATAATGCCACTTAGCTTAGTGTGGGGAGCATGTACTTGGACAATGAAAGATGGCAATGGTGGCAATGGCATCAACGTTGCTATGGAAGGCCCTTAACTTGGGACACATTCAAAAAAACTCTTATGGATTGCTTTGACCATGACTCTGCTTTTTTAGGTCGTCTCACTAAGCTCCAACAGACTGGAATAGTGGATGAATATATTACAGCCTTTGAAGCCTTAGCTTTCTACACTTTAGGTCTACAAGATGAGTTCTACACGGAATGTATTATCATTGGTCTTAAAGAGGCCATACAAGCTCATGTCCGACTGCATCACCTTCCCTCACCGTTAGAGGCTTGCAGGATAGCTCGTGAAGTAGAACGTGCATTAGCGGCCCATTCCAATCACCCAAATTTCACCGCCAAGGGTCGCCCCCACAGGCTCACAACACTACCCAAACACTTCAGGTTCAAAAGGTGTCACCTACAGAAATCGCGGAAAGAAGAAAGTAGGTATTACGTTACTACTGTGATGATAAATACTCCCCCAGGCATAAATGCAAGGAGCCCAAATTTTTTCAAATTGATGCTACTGATCACAACTCATCGGAGTAAGCCCCACCACTTGAGGAACTAGAGGAGGAAGAAGGGGACAGCCAGAAGGACAATGTACTTGAAGAACCAGTTATTTCGCTACATGATTTGGCAGGGATTTCTTCGCCTCAAACTCTCAAAATCAGAGGTTTTATTAAGCATCACCCAGTAGTAGTCTTGATTGATAGTGGAAGTACACATAATTTTATCCATCAAAGAGTCGCGGAACCAGTGCATTGTTTTGTATGAGCAGTTTCTAACTTCCAAGTCCAAATTGTTGATGGGGGAACAATGAAATGTGAAGGCCGCTGTGAAAATGTCAAACTTCAAATGCGGGATTATCAGTTAAAGACCCACATGTTTTCCATACACATGGGAGGGTGCGACATTGTCCTAGGTGTTGAATGGCTTCGCACACTTGGCCCAATCACAATGGTTTTCCTGGAGTTATATATGATATTTAAGCAGAACAACCACACACATACCCTCTGCGGACTCTAGGCGAGAGCTCCCTCTATCATTAGCTCACATCGGATGGAAAAATTGTTAAAAAAGAGCCACCATGGAGTTATAGCCAAATTTAATGCCATCCAGGCCTTCGAACCCAATTCTCTTTCGATTCATCCTGAGATGCAACAGATCTTAAATAACCATCTACCAGTCTTTGACAAGCCTCATGAGCTTCCACCCTCGAGAGGGGAACATGATCATAACATCACTTTGGTCCCAGGGGCC
>APFE031451136.1:18623-42766 GCA_000404065.3 Pinus taeda
AGAATTTCTAAACTACCATTCACTCGTATATATTTATTGTCATCCAAAATCTAGGTGTTGGCTTTTGGAGATATATTCTACCCTCATGTTGTTGTTGTGAGAATAATTATTCCATGCATTAAGGTAACATAGAGATACACTTTGTGACAAGGAATGCAAAGTCAACTTGGAGGAGATCGTCTACAAGATCAACTTTATATTTGGTTGTAGCTCTCTCCATTTCTATTAATAAAATAAGTAATTTTTTTTCCTATATGTGACGTTATGATTTCATGTATTTCAGTACCGTATTGATCTATTCAATGCAGTGATTGGATGATGTTACATAGATGTCGTAGATCTTTGCCTTGTGTTGTTTGATTGTTTAGGTTCTAATTATAGTGATTGGAGCTAGGATTGGAGTATACAAGCTAATAGAGGAACGAAGCTTGCGATGGATTCCAGGTAGGCTTCATCCCATTTTCCATTTACTTTAAGGAAGACATTATAGTCCCCACTTTCTGTTGTTCTAGGCTAGCCCACCAGGCATAGGGAAGACACTTATTTCTGTAGTCATAAATTTTGTATAACAATATAAGTTTGAAATAATAGTTGAATTAGAATTCTACATGGTTGTAGCAGTCATCATGATAAAAAGGAAGTAGCTCATGATATCCTCATTGAAAGAATGGAAAGACAACTAAAAATAGTAGTATATATGGTTGGAAGAAAGTAATTTAGCGTAATAGAATATATAAAGGTCATCATACATCATCATTATTAAGGAGAATTTACAAAAGGAGGTTCATCGAGATCCTTCACTAGAATATTTATAAGAAGATTCACCTCTACTTGGAAGAAGAAAGTGTCTTGCTGATAGTATGCATTCCACCTTGTGTGGGATTCTTTGTTTAGAAGGATGATGGTATGATGACAGAGGAGTGCAGCATGTGAATATGTTTGAAGTACTTTCAATCAAGGAAAGGAATTTTCCAAAGGAAATCTAAATGAAAAAAAAGAGAAAAGAGGTATGTATGTATTTGATAGATTAATTCATGTCATCATATAGTTGCAGATAGCATGGTTGAATGCTCTATCTCATGATCATGATCGAAAAATAAGGATCTATTCCTTTAGAAAGATGCATGAAGGCATATACCTTAAAAGTGTTCACATATTGATAAGATGAAATCAACATAATATGTCCTCATATGGAATATGAAGTGGTTGACAAGATGAAGGAACTATGTATAGAAGTTCCTAGGGAACAATATGTGAAGAAAGCAAGAAGAATTCATGAGAAATGCAACTATAGCCACGTAAGATAAGATAAGTGATCAACATCCAATAACTAGAAGAATTAGCTATGACATTTCCATAGAGGAGATATGAAGACTTTGATAAAGTTTGTAAAGGAAGGAGACCCTTGACATTGAAAGTCTTGGATATGTGTTTACAAATGTGCACGATGTTGATGTTGCAAGAAGAAGATGTCATAATGAAAATCCATCATAAAAGGTAACTTTGCTTTGATGTTCATTTTTAAATTTCGAATAACATCTAGTTGGGTTGAAATAGGGCTACCAAAGGAGAGTACTTTCTGATGCAAATAAGGATGACATCACTATTGTTTCAACACTATAGTTCGTTGAAAGGAAATTGATGGATGGTCGATGCCCTACAAATAAAATCTAGAAGATGAAGGCTCCATAATGAAGAAGATGAAGTTTATGACATTGAAAGGACAAGAGCTGCAACTAGTTGATAGTACCATGATCTCCACCAAAGTGAAGATAATTGTTGTTGTTAACAAGTCCCTAGTTAAGAGGGAGCTTGGACAAGTCTCTAGGTAAGAGGGAGCTTGGGTATATTCCTTTTATAGGAATGAGTATATATTCCTTAGTAGATATGGAGAGATAGACACAACATTCTTGTATTCATGTTGTGAAGAAAGAATGGAGGATTGGATAAGCAGTTGAGATTGATTTCGATACTCTTTGAGGATGGGGTAGGGCATCCAATAGCTAAGAGTATCCGAAGAGGAAATTCCTTGAGGATGTGTTATTCCAAGATAGGAATTGTCCTAAAAGGATATACCCTGTGAACACCCTAGTGGGGTATGTGCCTTGAGAGACAATGATGATGGTGTCTATCAGCCATTTGCCTTGCCAGCATTATGCTTTGATATTGTTGAGAGATAGAATTGTTATTTAAGGCCTTGATATGTTATGATGTTGGTTGGTATGATGAGATGCTTTGGTATAAGCTAAGGAAGTATATTATGAGATGTCTTACCAATCCAATGAAAATTCTTTAGTTTGAGAATGTCCAAGTACCTTATATATATATTATGAATACCTCCCTAATTAAGAGGGAGTGTTGAAATATGTAACTAGGTTTTACCTTCATAATGACATATGTAATCATGATTTTATGGATTTGATGTAAAGGGAATAATAAATTTATTATTGTCATCCTTGAGGCATGGGTTTCATGCTCAAGGAAAATTTAGTTATAGGTTAAGCACCCATTGAGTGCTTCTAGGGCTTGTCATTGCATCTACAAGTCAATTTAGTCATTCTCTTGTATGGAAGACCCTTTTGGGCAAGTTACATATTGTAAAGAAAAAATTATTTGAGTCAAAATAGACTCAAAGACCCTCTAAGACCTTGTCATAATGCTACAACAAGTTGGCCTTCAAAGGATCAAAAGTCAGCCTAGCTAGAGGAACAAGTCATCCTATTAGGGAACTCAGAGAAGTTTATAAATAACGGTACTTGGTCTCATTCAAAGGACATCCATTCACATCAAATAAATTTGATTTCAATACAAGAATAAGTCTCATATCAAGCAAATAAGGAAGATATTCGAGGTCTATTTTGGGCTAAAATCTCACACGTGTGGATTGTAATTAGGGCACATTCTGTTGGCATTATGATGCATGTGTTGTACTTGATGGAAACTCAGTTGTAGAAGAACAACTCACTTATATATAACTAGATGAATCTACAGAAGAGATATCAGATGTGATAGAATACATGGGATGCATGACAGCTCAAAGGAATCAGTTCAGATGTAATGAACAATGACAACTCATTAAGATGGCAGTTCTCAGTATGGAAAATTAGCTTTGCCATCAAGTCCAAAGGGGGAGATTGTTGGCATTATGATAAAAGTGTTGTCCTTGAAGGCAACTCACACAAATGACAGATCATAGTGCAGCAGGTCAGTAGTAAAGAATTGATGATCAGACTACAGAGAATGAAGAAAGAAAAGTATATATGTAGGTTCACTAATACCAAGTCGCGTACATACGTAGGTTCACTATATACCAAGTCATGTACACACGCAGGTTCACTATATACCAAGTCGTGTATATACGCAGGTTTGCTATATACCAAGTAGTGTATACACACAGGATCACTATAAACAAAGGCGCATATATTGTACACACACACTTTCACGCAAGGAAAGGCACGTACATGTCGAAAAACTAAGTTTTGGGTCCATGGTATTTGGTCCATGGTATTTGGTATGAGGTATTCACCCCAGGTATTGGGTCCAATGTATTGGTTCTGCATGGTTTTGGACCATGGGATTGAGTAAGGACTAAGACTATAAAAGGAGAAGAAGATCATTAGGCAAATGTAGCCAGAAAGTCTTGAATATATGATGAAGTATGAGATCCAGTATGCAGGTTATGGGTTCATGATGCTTTGCTTGTTTTGAGCTAAGGAGGAATCTCAGCGATTGATGGAGAACAAGATCTAAGGATAGATCAGGATCTAATGGCTTGGAATGAATCATCTCTATACCATTTGATCGTGCTTATTCTAGATTTGTATATGGATGCATGTAATGTTCTGTAAATATTATAATCTGGGTATAACTCAAGTTTGGAATAGCTGCAAATCATGAATGAATATTTACAGAAGTATACGCTAGTTGACTTTGATAAAAGCGCGCACATACGCAGATTAGGTACATCTGAATAGCGTATACCATATAAACTATGATATTTGAAGTTACAAGTGGTTCTGGTTGATGATGCAAAGTCTGAGTTTTGGTGACTGTTTACTGGTGTCACTGTTCTGCATATTCAGATTGGTTGAATGGGTTTGGCTTCAGTGTTGATAAATGAGATCTAACCATAATGACTTATCTTTATGTGATCTAATGGACTAGATCTGGTTGCTAACACACGTATTATCCTTCTATATGTAATGATTTGGGTATGTCTAAAGTCAGGAAGTGCAGCGAAGTTATAAGTAAGTATTTGATGACATATATGCTTGTTTGCTTTGGTGAAGTTGCGTATATACACAGGTTCGTCTCTTCCAAGTAGCGTATGCACTCTGATGCATGATTTTTGATGATACAGTTAGATCTTAACATTGTTGCAGAGTTCTGTGTTTTTCTCTATGTTCTGGTGACTGTAGTTTGTTGACAAGGTTTCAGTGATTCAGTATTGGGTGATTCAGAGATTGATGATGCTAGTGTTGATTGTTTGTGTGCTTCAATGATATTGATGGATCCAGTATGAAAATTTGATGAAACATGGTCTTCAGATTATGGTGTTGTGCTTCAGGAGTATCTAGTCTAAAAATTTATGAAACATGGTACCTGGAGGAAGAAAGAGAAGGTTGTAGCCTTCTGTAGGTCGGCACCTACGTACTAGTACATGAGCTAGTACAAGAGCTAAAGGGGTTCTAGCTCCCTTCCAGGAGAAGTTGAAGAACAAGAGAAGGTTGTAGCCTTATGTAGGTAGAAGCCTGCGTACTGGTATAAGACTGCTCCAGTACAGAAATTTGTAAAAAGAAGTTTCTTATTAAAAGAAGATAGAGACGAATTGCAGCAGGTGGTTTTCACCCACATTGGGTTTCCACCTTACATCATGGTGTTCATGTGTGCTTCTTGTGTGTGATGATCTGTTTTGTCTTACTGCACCTGTTTAATTTTTATATGGTAATGAAGTTCTGATGCACTAATTAAAGATCAACATTTAATGGATTAACTGAATCATAAGGTTACTAGATATACACTAGTGCATTAGACACAGTTGTGTGTACATGCGGGTTCCATTATCTAAAGTAGTGTATATGAATCTAAGTATGGAAATGAAAAAGTTATATTGATTTGATAATACTGATTCACCCCCCCCGCCTCTTAGTATTATTTCCAACAATTGGTATCAGAGCAGGTCCTTTGGTAGAATCTTGACCGCTTGAAGGAGATCCGTAGAACAATGGGAAAGAAGCTTAAGAAGAAAGCACCTAAGAAGAAGAAGACATCTCAAAGGAACTATGACAGTGGGAGAATCAATTGGGGAATATGTGGAAGAAACACTTCAGATTCAGAGTCACTTCAGAATGAAGATGAACAAGCAAAAGAACTATCAGGTATGAATTTTTTATCCTCTGGTGATACATTTCTCTATCCATTTGAAGATGATGAAAGTGATATCGAAACAACTGAATTTGCTCTTATGGGTGAGCAAGAAACATATCAAATAGAAGTAGAATTTAAAAGGCTTACAGACAAAATTAGAGAGAAACAAGATCTATTGGACAAAAGGGAAGGTGCCTTCAAAGAAGAAGCTACCAAACTAAAAGCTCAACTAGAGGAAGGAAACAAGATAATGAAGTTATTCAAGGACAAGGAAGATCAATGTCAAAAGTTGCAGGATGAAGTGACATCATTAAGAAATGAAGTCAATGAAAGGAGCACAACAATCAAGAAACTCAGAGATAGATCCAGTTACTATGAAAATCTTGAAGCCAAGATCCTCTCGCTAAAAGAAGATCTTGAAGAATCTAATAAGCGGAATAAAGAACTACTCCAAGCTCTTGAAAAACAAGAAAACAAAGTTCTTGAATTAAGACATCAGTTGGAAGAAGGAAGAAAAACTGAAGGAATCATGAAGAAGCAGTATCTTGAAAAGGAAGAGCAACATCAGGTTGAGGTAAATATTCTAAAAGATAAATTAAAGGAAAAGGATAAGATCTTACGATTTCAAGCTAGTACTAAGATCTTGGATGATATTCTTAGTAGTCAAAGGTCTCCTGCTATCAAAACTAGTCTTGTTTTTCATGAATCTATTGAAAGAGAATCTAGTTCACAAAGTAAGACAAGGGACTCTAATGCAAAATCTGAAATTTTCAACAAGGAGATGAGAGGTCAATCCCATCAACAACCAAGGAAAGAAATTCTTCAAAGGGAATCTTTTATTCCTAACTATGGAAGTGATAATTGGTCAATTCCTCAAATGAATAATGTTGAATGTTATGTATGTCATAATTTTGGACATGTTGCAGCCAGATGCAGAAGTAGAATGGTTCAAGACCATCACATAGAAAGCTCATCACCTTCCAAGTAATTTAAGGGATATTTGTTTTCTTGCAATATGTTTGGTCACAAAGTTGTTGATTGCTATCGAAGGAATATGAAACATATGAGATGTTATGCATGTAACAAGCCTAGACATATAGCTAAGGAATGCAGGAACAAAGTACGGGCACCATACCGAAAGGAGAAAACATCATCACACTTGAAGATATGGAAGAAGAAGGAAGTACAGTCAAGAAAATGTGGCACGACACAATGTATAGACATAACAGACTCAGAGGGAATTGAAAGTGTGAAACTTCAGTGTTCTAAATCTCATACGCAAGTTTCATGAAGAAAATTCGCGTATATACGTGAGTTAGACACTGCACGGTCGCATATATGTTGGTTGAGGAAAAGCAGTGGAACAGACTTAGGAAAAAGGGTCTGATATGATTCATTCGATTATTTTCTCTGTTTGATAATAGTTACAATCTGCTGATGATGTGTGGAAATGTCTTGATACTTGTAAGATGTTTAAAAGTGTTTTGATCTTAAAATAATAATGATGATGCCTTGATACTTCTTGCTGAGATATGCATGATCAAATCTGACAGTAAGCAAGATGGCACGAGTTCAGGGGGAGCATATGCCTTTAATAATGCATTGTTGGCATTATGGTTAGTAGTCCTTGGTGATGATGCTTATATGGCTAAATGATACATCTTGCTATGGTTATGAGTTTTCCATGACAAAATCTCATATGATTCTTGGGGTTACATAGTTGGTGTTCAGATCAGATTTGTGGTTGATGATGCATATATGGTGCTTACATGGTGATCTTCATAAAGATAAGGAGAAGTAAAAAGCTTTAATACACAATTTCATTACTTGATGATGAGTCACTCATATGTTGTTGTTGACATATAATTATGATGAAGGATTCCAATAGTTCTTGGCACTCACATGGATGAGGATTGTTGCTGTTACATAGTGCTATATACAGTATGTTGGATACATGGATGATTACTCAAAGTTGCATTGTTGGAGACATGATGATGATGATTTCTTACCTATATGATGATAGGTTGATACTTACATATGTTGATTGATGTATATGTTCCCAAGTGATGATACTTGGATGATATATAAGATCATGCAAATCTTGATATTGATGAGATGGCTATGACATTTTTCACATTTGATATAATATGAATGATTTGGTTGTTGGTCTAGATGCTGTTGACAGATGCTTATGGAGTAGATCATACATTGTGTATGATAGTTGTTGATGACTATCATGGTCTTATTTAGATGTTTGGTCTCTGTTATAAATGTCATGTAAAGTTCATATCAAGACTCTTGATGTAATAGTTTTTCTTTATCTACTATAGTCATTTGATGAATCCCTTTTGGTCATATGTTGTAATTTGTACCCCCACTATGCATGGGAAGGATGATGTAATAATTCAGTCATGTATAAACAATTGGTATCTAGTGTATCCCCACTTGGTTGGGTGGATGAGCCAATATTAATATATCCCCACTTGGTTGGGAGATGGATGTATGTATGAGTCTTTGGTGATAGGAAGGTCATTTATGATAGAGTCATGTTCTTCTTGTAGAACATCTTTTTGTAGACCTTGCTTACAGTCAGGGGGAGCATGAACAACACACTTCAGCAAAGCATAGATTTCAACATGTACTCAGAGGGAGCATGGACAGATTGGTACACCTTGGCATATACAAACGGGGAGCTCAATCAAAGATTTCAACAGGTACTCAGGGGGAGTATGGACAGTAGAATGTATATCAAGGAAGAGAATATCTTGGTCCGCCCTTTGCCCTTGATGTCAAAGGGGGAGAGTGACTTGGTATGGTTGTTGCCATCAAGTCCAAAGGGGAAGATTGTTGGCGTTATGATGCATGTGTTGTACTTGATGGAAACTCAGTTGTAGAAGAACAACTCACTTATATATAACTAGATGAATCTACAAAAGAGATATCAGATGTGACAGAATACATGGGATGCAGGACAGCTCAAAGGAATCAATTCGGATGTAATGAACAATGACAACTCATTAAGATGACAGTTCTCAGTTTGACAAGTTAGCTTTGCCATCAAGTCCAAAGGGGGAGATTGTTGGCATTATGATACAAGTGTTGTCCTTGAAGGCAACTCACACAGATGACAGATCATAGTGCAACAGGTCAATAGAAAAGAATTGATGATCAAACTACAAAGAATGAAGAAAGAAAAGTATATACACAGGTTCACTAATATCAAGTCGCGTACATACACAGGTTCACTATATACCAAGTCATGTACACACGCAGGTTCACTATATACCAAGTTGCGTATATACACATGTTCACTATATACCAAGTAGTGTATACACACAGGATCACTATAAACAAACGCACGTATATCGTACACACGCACTTTCACGCAAGGAAAGACACGTACATGTCAGAAAACTAAGTTTTGGGTCTATGGTATTTGGTCCGAGGTATTGACCCCAGGTATTAGGTCCAAGGTATTGGTTCTACGTGGTTTTGGACCTTGGTATTGAGTAAGGCCTAAGACTATAAAAGGAGAAGAAGATCATTAGGCAAATGTATTCAGAAAGTCTTGAATATCTGATGAAGTATGAGATCCAGTATGCAGGTTATGGGTTCATGATGCTTTGCTTGATCTGAGCTAAGGAGGAATCTCAGCGGTTGATGGAGAACAAGATCTAAGGATAGATCAGGATCTAATGGCTTGGAATGAATCATCTCTATATGGTTTGATCATGCTTATTCTAGATCTATATACTGACGCATGTAATGTTCTGTAAATATTATGATCTGGGTATAACTCAAGTGTGGAATAGCTGCAAATCATGAATGAATATTTACAGAAGTATATGTTGGTTGACTTTGATAAAAGCGCGTACATACGCAGGTTAGATACATCTGAATAGCGTATACCATATAAACTATGATATTTGAAGTTACAGGTGGTTTTGGTTGATGTTGCAAAGTCTAAGTTCTGGTGACTGTTTACTGGTGACAGTATTCTGCATATTCAGATTGGTTGAATAGGTTTAGCTTTAGTGTTGATAAATGAGATCTAATCATAATGACTTATCTTTATGTGATCTGATGGACTAGATCTGGTTGCTAACACATGTATTATCCTTGTATATGTAATGATCTGGGTATGTCTGAAGTTAGGAAGTGCAACGAAGTTATAAGTAAGTATTTGATGACATATACGCTTGTTCGCTTTGGTGAAGTTACGTATATATGTCCGTTCGGCTCTTCCAAGTAGCGTATGCACTCTGATGCATGATTTATGATGATATAGTTAGATCTGAACATTGTTGCAGAGTTTTTTGTTATGGTGACTGCAGTTTGTTGACAGGGTTTCAGTGATTCAGTATTGGGTGATTCAAAGATTGATGATGCTAGTGTTGATGGATTGTGTGCTTCAATTCTATTGATGGGTCCAGTATGAAAATTGGATGAAACGTGGTCTTCATACTATGGTGTTGTGCTTTAGGAGTATCCAGTCTAAAAATTTATGAAACATGGTACCTAGAGGAAGAAAGAGAAGGTTGTAGCCTTCTGTAGGTCGGCACCTACGTACTAGTACATCAGCTAGTACAAGAGCTAAGGGGGTTCTAGCTCCCTTCCAGGAGAAGCTAGAGAACGAGAGAAGGTTGTAGCCTTTTGCAGGTAGAAGCCTGCGTACTGGTATAAGACTGCTCCAGTACAAAAATATTGTAAAAAGAAGTTTCTTATTAAAAGAAGATAGAGACGAATTGCAGTAGGTGGTTTTCACCCACATTGGGTTTCCACCTTACATCATGGTGTTCATTTGTGCTTCTTGTGTGTGATGATCTGTTCTATCTTACTGCACCTGTTTATTGTTCATATGGTAATGAAGTTCTTATGCACTAATTAAGGATCAACATTTAATGGATTAACTGAATCATAAGTTTACTAGATATATGCTACTTGCATTAGACATAGTTGTGTGTACACGCGGGTTCCATTATCTAAAGTAGCATATATGAATTTGGGTATGGAAATGAAAAAGTTCTATTGATTTGATAATACTAATTCACCCCCCCCACCCTCTCAGTATTATTTCCAACACATTATCAACTATAGAAAGATTGAATTATATTCAAATTAAGGAGTTGGATCAAGGATCAAAGAAGCATCAAAGTACAAGCCAAGTAGTCAAGAAAAAGAAGCCTATCCAAGCGAAGGTAAGAAGAGATCTAAACTTCCCCAAATCCGTCACATATGCAAAGTGTAGCAATTGTAGGAGGTAAAAAATTACAAGTAAGAGAGGTTGAAGTTGCAGTCAAAGTGGTAGGTCGAAATTCTTGGTCAAAGGAGAAGTGAGCGTTTCTATAAGGCAAGTTCGAATTGAGTTGAGAAAGTACTTCAAGGAGAAGTTTGAATTGGTCTTGGAGGGGTCTTGGTCAAGGGTCATAGGTCTTGGAGGGTTCTTGGTCAAGGGTCATAGGTCTTGGTCAAGGGTCATAGTTCTTGGAATTCATCATTTTAAGTTATATAAGAAGAGAAGAGTCCTTGTGGGTTTTCCTCTCAAAAGGAGAGGTTTTGGCCCTGGATAATAGCCTATATCTTGTTTCTTCTTATCTCATTTTTCTTTATGGTTTGGTATTTTTTTATGATACGCACATAATAATAATAAGTGAAAGAAGAAGCTAATCAATTTACATTTGAAATGCATCACAAGCAGTTATCAAAGTAAGAGAAAACATCTAATATATACACCCCTAGATTTCTCAAAAACATATATTGAATGTAATTTCCATTTTGATAATGAAATATATGATTTTTTCTTGCGATAAACGAAACATTGTATCACCTTGTAGATAACACAATTTTTTTGAACTTGTTCCTAATCAATAACAGTCTTACTAGAAAAGTAAAGATGTTACTAGATGTTTAGAATTTTAGGGAAGCATATTATTTGGCAATTAGTGAAAAAAGAAACAAAGAATACTGAAACTTGAACTCAATTGAATATGGTTTTCATCCCTCTTGTGGAAATAATACATTTTTCAATAGAAAATAGTATCCAAGCACTAACTTATACTCTGGATCCTATTTTTAAAAGAATAGTTTCAATAGCCTGCAACATAGGATAACACATGAAACTACATGTGAAGGCTTTGGCTCAATGGTAGGAAATTGCACTTGTATATAGGAGGTCAAGAGTCCAATTCATGTGGAGTGTTGTTCATTGTGGATAAAAAAAAAAAAACAAAACAAAACAAAACAAAACAAAACAAAAAACAAAACAAAACATGAAACTGCTTCTAGAGTGGATTTTTCACTGATAATAATAACTTGAACAAACTAGTCAACATTCTCATAAATGTTATCCATGTAAATAGCAACATTTCTCAAAGAAAATTCCTTTCAAAAAAATTGAATGTCGCTAACTTGTACTATAAACACTAGAAGGCATCAACGTAAAACTTGAAGGCCATGGAAAGACAAAAAAAGGGGCTCAAGGTTTAGTTATACAAGATACTAAATGTATAGAAGCAAGCAGAAATTCAATTAGGCAATATTGTATTCAATCCATAGGAACAATGGAAAATGAGAAACTACCATGAAATGAAGAAGGTAGTGATTCCCACTTGAATCTTTGTTATAACTCCTAGCCTTAGCTAATAAGATTCTCTTCATGGTCTCCATGCACAGGCACGTCTAAGGCATCACAATATGGTACGAATAACAACAAATAATCCATGCCAAAACAAAAAGAGCTATGCACACAAAAAAATAGTCGTCATATGAAACAACGTTAAAAAATGGAGCTTCTCCACCACCAAGTTCATATAATGACAAATGTAACATTAATAAATGATCCAACCAAACAATTAGACCCCTTGAGAATTGAATACTCAATGCCTCGAGACTAAACTTACTCAACATAAAAATCAAAATCAAATTGGATAATAAGTTCACTGATATGTACCTTAGAAATTCTTTACTTTCTCAAAATAATAGAAGAAAAAAAGCCACAACAAAAGGCCAACACAACAAAGTCTGAAATTTTTTCAAAGTACAAATCCATTTTATAGATTATGAGAACAATGACATTCATTTGTCTTTTCCAATATAATTTAAATTTTTGTTATACATTGATTGCAGAAATATGTAGTTTTTGTTTCTCATTTTTTCTAAAGATTTAATCTGGGATAAGTCTAGGGAACAAAAATTCTAGCAAATTGACGATGAATACCATAAGAATTTAGACCTATTAGTTAGCATGTTGCATTATGGAGAAATATGTTGATGTTTGTAGCTTAGGAAAGTACTTCAAATCAAGCCTAAGCGTTTAGGGGTGCAGAAGTCGCCTAATACACCTTAACCTTAGCAATTACTTTAGTGATTAAAATAATTTCTTTTCATAAGACAAAAGAAATTTAATCAAATAAAATGAAAAGGTTTTTATGTTAGAGCAAAATTTCTTGGAAGGTGTACCAAAAATACTTCACTTAAGTCACTATATGACAAGTGACCCTAACAACAATTTGTGGCTTCTAACGCTTCATATCTACAATAAAAAGTGGAAAAACCTATAATAAAAATAACATACGATCCAAAGCAGCAAACAACAATATAGATATCCAATACAATAACCTAAATGGAAAGAAGGTAATATGAATAAATTATTTTATTGATGACAACTGGTGAAGGAGATCTAAAAAAAGGGTTCGCAAATCCCCCTCCATAGGATGGGTCATTTGTTTTCCTTGATGCTTCAGTAATCGATCTTCTCTTTCAATATGTAAAAACCCAAAATAATGTGAAGAACCCAAAGGGGAGCTCAAAAGAAAAGAGATGAAAATGGTGATGATGATAATGATCATGGTGAAGAATGAATGAAAAACCCTCCAATTTATAACAAAGTATTGAGTCAATCTCGAAAATGGAGAATAATAAAATAATATTGACCAAATCAAGATCTAACCATTAGGAATACTTTATTATATTTTTTAGAGAGGGAAAAGTTATTCAAAATGGTCAAATATCTTTATTTAGAAATAATTGACAAATAAGATGATTTATTAATTATTTTGTGAGGATTAAGAATGGTGTAAAATTAAAATAGTTATTAAATAGTGATTTAACAATTATTCCAACAATAGAAATAAGGAATAATAAACAAATAATGATTTAATTATTCCTAGGGGATTTAGTCAAATGTGTCAGGGAATAATTATTTAAACAATGATTTAATACTTATTCCTAGAGAAAAATAAATAAATAATTATTTATTAGATTATTCTCCTGAGGTTTTTAATTTTAATCAGAAAATAATTTAATAAAAATGGTTTACTAAATTATTTCCCATGGTGAAAGTGATTTTAGCATGGTAAATTCATCCTACATGGTGTATTTTGATCCACCTAACTAGAAATGGATAGGTGATCATTTTTTGGTGATAACAGATTTCCCCCTAACATATGAGTTTTAGGAGAAAATCGTATGACCGAAATACGTTGTAGGTTACACTTCCACGAGATACCAAAGGGGAGTCAGAGAGAGACAGATAACTGAAGAAATTCTAGGAAGGACAAAAATGAAGGGGGCGACACCTACTAAACAGATAGAAGTATCCTTTTATGTTGGAGTACACGATCTCAAATGAGGCGGGGGAGGCATATCCATACCCATCAAGATAACTGCGTAAAAAGAATAATGGTGAGCCTAGAAATGTGGGAATGAGCTACAAAGTACATGATACATGATATGTTGGCATCAATGGGCCAGAAAATAATACAATGGATCCCATATACATAATGCGCCTAGAAAAACATAGGTCGGGACTAAATACAATAACATCTAAGTACATGAGACATAATTCCCCTCAAGCTGACATGGTAGGGGAGGGTCACAACCCAAGAATCCATACTTAAGAGGAAAGGGCTCTGAAAATTTGAATGGATCATTTGAAGGAGACATGCATGTTGTGGACGCTACAAGCGGCTAAAATTGAACCCATCACATATACGGAACTGCACCTGTGACTGGATCAACATTGGCAGAAATTTGGGCATGTGGTGGGAATACCTAAAGGGCCATCCCCTCATGAGGTCTAAAACATCTCACACACACCCGAGAATCACTGGGACAATCATCTGGATCACTGAACCATCAAGTGTATGATTCTTAGTCGTGTGATAAGGAGTTGGCGTCGAGCACGTGAGAAACAACCAAGTCAAAGGGAAATGATGATTCCCTTTTCTTGATCTGAGGCACCGAACAAGGCTGGAAGCTGGAACCAAGGTACACCGACCTCTAGACCACTCTTCTGGAATATATGTGTTGAAGTCAACATAAGAGGACCCACCAAAGTCAAGGCAATAAGGAATCCTTAACAAAGGCACGAGGTATCATAGTAGAGTGATTGATGGACTGATACCATCGATGATGATGGAAGGAAACAAGATGAGTGGCGGGCTGACAACTTCACTTGTCAGAGCATGGTATGTATGGTTAACCTAACAGGGACTGACTCGATTCCGAAGGGGATGATCAATTACTCAAACGAGGGTTTGGAATAGATAGAGCAGTAGATCTAGAGGCCAAATATGAATATAACGGGGTGGATGCGACACAAATATGTATGAAACATTGTAACTAGACTCAAGGGGACTCATAACATACTCCATAGATACAAGGGTAACTCATCTCGAATGCTCTGGACAAGGGCGGCTTGATTATGTTGCCACATGGGGGAGGCCTCGAGGGGAGCATAAAAACATGAGTAAATTATGGTTACTCATGAAGAGAATAGACACATGATTCAACTAGTGTAAAGGTAAAGTGGTACCATAATATGGGTGGTTCAAATGAAGAAATTCGTTTTTAATAGGTAGCAAAGTGAGACCTCATGGAAAAAATAACTTCCTATTGAAGTGTCAAATTACCAAAATGGAGACTCATTATAGAAATTAGTGAGCGCTTTCCAATGGTGTTGATGGTTTGTCGAACAGAGCTACGGTTTGGTTGCAATGGGTGATGGAAAAACAAGGTTTTTTTTCTTAAAAAAGGGCTTTTTGCCCCCAAATCCAATTTATTTTCATAGTGAGTTGTTGTAGAATTTGGGGAGGAGGAGAAGGCCCTAAATGTTGTGGATACCATAGTGGACAAACCAACCATCATAATCAGGATCTATGACATTCAAGTAGGTGACCTTACTTGTCTAAAATGGCCTTAATGCTTCTTGGAAGGATGGTTCCTGGTGAATAATAAAGGTAATAAAGGAATACCAAAATGAATTACTAGAAAAGGTCTAGGATCATCCTCGCCCATCAAGTCAAACATGGGGACTAGATGGTAAATGTGGCATCACATAGAGTAAATGTTTGAAAATATGGTATCAAGCATCTACGATATTTGATGGATATATGGCTCGTTGGAGAGGTCGGTGTAAGATGATCCAAAAATACAATTTTATCATAGGTTATAAAATTAGAATAAAATAATTATTAATTTAGTATATTAAATTAATAATTGTTATTCTAGAATGTTTAATTATTTAATGGAGACTTTTAGAATTAGCATATTGTTGTAACTAGATATGACTCTCCAAATGTGTCGTATCTTAGGCTCTATTTTAGGAGATTAGTTAGCTAGTTGGTTTGAATAGCATTTATTGTAAATGGACACTTGTTGTTTAATAAGTGATCCATAATTAGAGGTAGTTAGGACATGGAGCTTATATATAGCTCATTGCAAGAGTGTTTGTGTTGTTCAGGTGTAAACTCTTGCAAAATCAATTATGTAATTATTTTTTCTAATTAATAAAATTATGTGTCTGAGGACACTTCTGCCATTAGTCGGAGGACAAACTATCCAAGAAATGAAAGGATAATCAACCATACCAACATTGTTGGGGTCTAGGCCGAGATTTATGCTAATAAAGTGAGAAGGTGGCCATGGGTGTCATCAGGCCCCCAAGCATGAGATACTACCCCCCAACATATGTGATAGAGGAGACTGATTGGGTATGCAAAGGTGGGAATGATGCCCCTCGTAGTAGGAGTTTGTGGAGCGTCATTGTGTTCCAAGTGATCAAATAATGGATTCAAGCATTCGACCCTATTGGCACAAGATCTTGTAGAGGATCATGAGGCGATGTAGGGGAATATGTGCCCCCAAGTTTTGGTATGGATGGAGTATCATGTTATGGGCATGCCAAATGTATTTAGAATAGGGGACTCCAAACACATTTTGATGATGTAGTTCACCATTTGTTGTTTATGGTTGTCTTCTTATGGGAAGAACTAGTGGATGCAGTGAGAGAAAGGAAATGGTGTATTACCAATCTTGCTTGGTACTGCATATATGAAGTAAATAGATTGAATTTTTGGGTCCGCATACATGGAGTCACCATGCCAAAGAATGGCTTCAAATATGATGAACTGATGCTCACTTAAATAACACAGTGCTTGAACAACAACAATGTCTAAGGGTTGGGTTGTTGATGTAAGGTGGAGGAATGATTAAGTGTATCATCCCTATGGTGATCTGGAGTGATATGGGAATCTATAATTTCTTCAATATGGGGAAGAGTAGTGGCACTAGATTCAACACTACCATATGCACTAGGGGCATTAGGGAGAATTACTTCTCCTAGACTCTCAAAAGTGGATGTCCCCTTACCCAAACATTGAGTGGACATGTAATGGCTACAAGGTGGATGTGGTTCAAATTCATGGATTTGAAGCAAGGAGTTATTGAACCAATCGACCTCACCATGGATGGAGTCTTTGGATTCCACATCATATTGTTCATGGATTTGCTATGAAAGGAAGTATTCATAATGGTGCATATCATCCTATGCATAATCGGGGATGGTCATGGCTTCCATGATGCATTCATCATAATGGAATATGGGGGGACGGGAGGAAGGGATACCACATGATGAAGAACATATACTTGAGGTATCTTCATGAGAGACAAGGTTCACATACATTTCATCAAGATTGGAAGACATGTGACTAGTACATGGGACATCTACCAATCTTGAGACCGGAGTGTTCATCGAAGAAAGTTCAACAGAATCACAATAGGAGACATCAAGGGAGTTAAAATACATCAATCTCATGGATGATGATAGGTAGAGAATGGTAGTGGTAATATCCATCATCTTGACATCACGGGGAGGGATCACAATGGGTCGTTGAGAGACCTCATGTTCTAGTGTAGCAGTGGGACGAGAATCCACATGTAGAGGAGAGGTGGAATCACTATGAGTGGTCTCTGATTCGCGAAGCACTAGGAGTGTATTGCAAAAATATTTGATATGGGGACAATGATGAGAATAATGGCCATAATTATTACACAAATCCCATGGGTGATTCATGCGTAATGATTTGTTCTTATTAGCTGACTTAGGTGAGGTGACATAGACCTCAAGAATGTTAGAACCAGGGAAGGTGTCAGAGATCATATTCTTTACATGAAGGAGTTTAGGACAATTATTGGTAGAATGACCAAAAACATCACACAAAACACATGGAGGAATAGGCTTTGGTGGCTTAGGAGGAGTTGGAGTTGTTGGGGGTTCCTTGTCTTTGGTTCCCTTTTTCTGGGCTTTCCCCCCATGCCAGATGCTTTTGTAATAGGAGTAGGTTATTGTAGAGGTTGTTGTGGAACTGAAGCAAAGGTAAGGGTAGGAAAAATAGGTTGGACCGGTGTAAAAGTAGTGTAATGTTTCATTTTATTAGGGGGATTGTTAGTAGGATGATCAATGTACCAGACTGGGATCACCAAGGTAATGTTAGGCAAACTCAACATGGCCATGATAGGTGTAGAATAAAATCTAGGGGGGGATAAGAACAATATCTAACCAGAAGGATAATGGCCTAAGGGAACTGCTCTGAGATGGTTAAGATCTAGGGGAATGGTTTCGAGTGAAAAAGGATTAGGAGAGATACCATCAGAAGGAAATGGTCCTTGAGGAGTAGTATTGGAAGGTTTGGTTGAGTTGGGAATAACAGGTTGTGGAGATGTTGGCTACTGTGAAGGCTTGTCATGTTCATATTGATTTGATAGGTTAGTAACAGAGAAGATCTTCAGAAAAAGGCTATCAAGCACCTCTGATCTCACCTCTCCTTCAGTGGGACCATGAGCTGGGACCAAGGTGTCCTTGCTGCCACCAAAAACACTGTCTTTGCTTCATCATGCAATTATTAGTGTTACAATCTCATTTGCAGAAGTTGATACCAGTTGTGATTACATGCTCAGATCCATTCTTGTTTGGTTTCCATAGTTTATTTACGTGATTTTCCGCCAATAAACTTCTGTTTATCTTGCTTATGGTTTCTAGGTCAAATTAGATTAAAGTAGTTAGATCTTTGGTTTGCATAGCCTTTGTTGATCAGTTTTGGCAAATAACGTGCAGAGTACCTATGATACCTCCTCATCTATCCTTACCCCATCCATGCAACCTGCTTTGTCCTCTAACTCAGATTCTTGCCTCCCAATTGCCACGTTTTCTCACTTTGCCCTAGTTTTCATATTCTTGTGCATCATTGCTCCCTCCATCCTTGAACAAATCCAATCGCTCCTTAGCCTCATTCACCAGGTCCTAGACCCCTTAACATCCTTATCCAACCTCCATTTCCACTTTCCCACCATTTTTCCTCCATCAATCCTCCAAAATCCTCCTTTCGGAATATCCTGTAGAAAATTACAAAACATCCTGTAGAAATTCCAGAACATCCTGTAGAAATTCCAGAACATCCTGTAGAACCCCTGCAGACTTCCTGTAGAAGTTCACGAAAGTGGTTTCTTGAGATCCGATCACTGTGAAACTCTCTGGAAGGGTGCTAGGGACCCCTTAGGCCCTCTTCTAACCTTCCCAACATCCTACAAGCATTTCCTTTTGCCAATTCACCTCTGCACAGTCAAAACAATTAAAGCACATGCACAATAATTCTGCCAACTTACTCAAAAATACAAAAATATGTTTCTTTTCAGATTTCACTTTAGAAGTAGCTTAGTCACATGCATTTTACCTTTCTAAGAGTCAATGGCATTCCTTTCTGTAGCTTTCATCATTTTTCTTGCACCAGTAGGGTTGGTCGGTAAAACTAGGGTTTGCATTTCCTTTCCGTTTTTCGCTTCTTTCTGCAAGTAGATTAGCCTCCTTTGAGTTACCTTTCATCCATCAGTTAAAAAGCTTCTTCTAAAAGGTCATAGAAGTTGTCTTAAGCTCCTAGCGGACTTGTGCCAGCTGACCAAGTGACAGCTGCGGCAAGAGCTAGTACTTGTGCATACAGCACCGTCGCTTCGAAGTTTGTTACAAACTACCAGGTTGATAAAATTAAAAAAGGGAGTCCCAGGAGTTGAAGCATTATTGCTGTGATACTGGGGCCTACCATATTTTTGGCGCCATTGCCGAGGAAGCATCAGATTATTGGTGATTGCTGCTATTCTTCTATTTTCTACTACAACCTTCTGCTAAGTAGTTTATTTCAGCAAGAGTAGAGTAATTGTTTCATTTCCATTCTGCAATTTCATTTCCACAAAAGTAGATTAGACATTTCCTGCTTTCATTTCATTTCAGCAAGCATAAATTAGATATTTCCCGCTTTCATAGATTAGCATTTCAATTCCACAATTTCAATTTTGCAAGCGTAGATTAGCATTTCAATTCCGCAATTTCCATTCTGCAAGCGTAGCTTAGCATTTCATTCCTGCAATTTCATTTCAGCAACATAGGTTAGTCCTTTCCAGCTTTCATTTCAATTCCGCATTTTCATTTCAGCAAGATAGTTAGTTGCAGTTCAATCTATTTTAGTTTTGCAAGTACAAGCAGAAAAAGACAAAAATCAACGAAAACAATTTCCTTTCATGCCTTGTAGGAGTAGAGATAATTTAGAAAAATGATTGCACAACACCCCCACTGCTTCACACAGCCAACCTTCTCTCTTCTTCAATGGTTGTGATTAAAGAACCCTTAGGTGGACAGCAAGACATATTTGAAGAACCTCAAGGGAAGAAGAAGAAGAAAACATTCCTCTGGAGAAAATGGCTGCGAACAGAAATGTTGGGAGCAGTACCTTATCAAAAAACGAATTTGCAAATCAAATGGAAGATTTCAAGAGCGATATGAGGCAGTTTCTTGCCATGCAACTGAATACCTTATAGATCCAAAGGAAGCAAAATGAAGCTAAGAGGGCTTTGGCCATCTTTTGTCTCAGGTGCACTAGAAAGCATCCTAGGAACGAATGTCCAATGCACTCCCTAGAAATGTGTTTCGTCTGTGAAGAATACCATCCTACGAATCAGTGTCTTTCCTTGCCCGGGCTTAAAGCTGCATATCAAAGGGCCAAAGGAGTCACTGAACCACTCTATTTCATGAACCAAAGGAGGTCACATGGACCCAGAACTTACCAGGAGGGAATGCAAGAGACATCCCAGACCTATTATAACCCCTATCAAGCCACTTCCATGCCTTCTTGGGGTCCCCATTCTCATCCTTCTGGTCCACACCCACTCCTTGGTTATATCCTCCTCAATACCATGCTTCTCCAGTTTCTCAATCATTTCACTCTTATGCTCAGCCACAGCCTCAGTGGAATGCACCTCATCTGGGGTGGAGACCCCAGTACAACTCTCCTATTGCTCATTTGCTTCCACCACCTACCCAACCACAACCCCATCCGTATCCATCTCAAATATACACCCCCACTCAACTACCCATACCACCATTTCCAAACCCACACATTGGAGTAGCTCAACCCAATTGCAATGCTGAGGCACAACATGTCCAAACAAATCCTATTGAGCTCAATGATATTCACCATAGCTCAGGAAGAGTATTGCAAGAAAGAGATTATATTGACAACATTGAAGGATCACATCCAGCAAAAGAAGATTCAAAAGAGGAGATCAAAGAACCATGGGTTACACTAGATGAAGAGAAGACATCAAAATCAGAGATCGAGAGAGCTCCCTCATGGTTACCATCAAATCCTTTATGTATTCAAGAGAAAACTCAACAAAAAGAGGAAGATGTGAAGGTCATGATAGAAGAAGATATGGAGAATGATCCAGATCAGCAAAAGGACCAAGGATATCAGAGCTATATTCAGATATGGTTTCAGATGGTCACTAAGTTGCAGCAGTACTCTCTTCCTCAGCTATGTTTGATCCCTTTAAAGTCAAATCATTTGGTCTCTGAAATCCAGATAGTTGTCAAAGCATGCATTTCAAACCTCCACATCATTTTGTCTCTAATCTCGATGTGCACATGGCTCCATTCGAAGTATTCTTATATTTGAAAATGATTTTGTTTTTCAAGTAGGGTAGGGTAAAAAAAATGAAAATAAGAGGAAAAAATCTAAGGTGAAAACATCCTTGGAGGCGCCTCAGATTGGCTCATTGATTGAAAACCTCCATGAGGCAATCAATGAGTTGGAAAAAAGAGAAAAGAAAAAAAGAATAAGATCCATGGGTGAAAACCTCCCTTGGAGGCGCCCAGGGTAGGCAATTAGGGTGAAAACCTCCATGAGGCGCCCTAGTTGTTTTCAAAAAAAAGAAGAAAAAGAAAAAGAGAAAATAGGCCTAATCTTTGTAAAATAATTGCAGGTTGCAGGGAATACATTCCAGGTAAGGAGGGTCACGCAAAACGAGGATAGGGGTTTGTACCAGGTTACAGGACATCCCTACAGACACTCCCTCCATGGCCACTTTCCTTTCCTAGGATTTGATCACATTCAGGTCGATATTCCACCTTCTACAGGAAGTTTTAGGCTTTCTATAGGAAGTTCTGAGCTTTCTATAGGAAGTTCTGTATTTCTACAGGAAACATCATGTAGAACCTTCGGGTGAGTCAAATTCGATTTTGGAGGGGCATCTGAAGGTTGGAATCTATTTGTTAGGCCTACACACATCCATGTTTCCATCCCTCACCCTTCTCCATTGTTTTTTCGAGCTCATTGTGCTTCCTTCCTAAAAACTGTGTTCTACAAGAAGTTCCTGTAGAAATTCAAGAAAGCTAGAAATGGATTTCAAAAAGGCAGTTTGGCGAACATGATAGCTTCCTAAAGGGTTCATAAGTCCTCCTACCTTCTTCAAACTCCTCCTCCATCATTTCCATGCCTGCATCACAGGCCAAGCTCATTTTTTCTTTCTATGAAAAAACCTACAGAGTGCTTTGAAGCAAAAATACATAGAACAGAAATTTGGTTTTTCCCTCATGTGAAAACCGTGCATCCATTTACAAAACCATTTTACGGGGAGTTGTACAGGGATGATGGGAACATGCCCGAGCAATTTCAGCCAATTTTGGTACATGGTTTCCAAGAAATCAGCCTCCATCACCTTCAGCCATTTTTGCATTTTCTCCATATCCGTGCATCCGTTTCAAAATTTGTTTCATGGGGAGATGCATATGGGTGATAGTAACCTACCCAAGCAGTTTCAGTTGATTTCGATGCACGGTTTCCGAGAAATTGACCTCTGTATTCTTCAGCTATTTTCAGTTTTTCTTGATATTCGTGCATCCTTTGACCACAATTTTTGCTATGGGAGGTGCATAATGATGATAGAAACATGCTCAGAAAGTTTCAGATCGATCCGGCCTATCGTTTGGGAGCTATGGAGAAGATAAGTCATTGTCTTGTAAAAAATTCAACATCAGCAGCTTGAGGGTGTAAGTCTGAACGTGGAAACAAATTCCTACAGCTTAGATCCAGCCAGAGGATACCTGCACAAGAAAAATGGCCATGAATCAGCAACCAAGCCATCATGCAACCACAGAAACAAATGCATGCAGCAGAAGGAAAGGCCACATCACCTCACAACAACCACATTCGACTTCCAGGTATGTGACTAAACTCATTCCTCTGATTGCATGAATGTAATTTGAGAACTGCGTGAACAATGAGATGGTTGTGATTAAAAAAATTGGTGGCCAGCTAACTGGCCACCCTCATCCAGTTCAAACAGTGCTCGATGGGTGAATACGACACGTGTGCTCAGCCATCTCAGGAGGAAATTTGGAAACAGGTACTGATGACCATTTGAACTTCAATATGATTGATGGAAGTGATCATAGGTAGGAAACATGATGTTTTGTAATAGCACTTCAGTCTGCATGTGGCCACGTACACCCGACCACTTCACTCCCTCACCACGAATCACACCGAAGTTCAAAAATGCTCGGCTGAAACTCACACCACTTGTTGTTCATTTGCACTTGCAACATCCTCAACTGAAGTATGCGTCCTCCGCTTCCACCAAATGATTAACTAGTCGTCCTCCACTGGTTTTTCTACCTGTCTTGAGATTCTATTGCGTATCGAGCTCACTCAAAGGCGTAGTAGCATTCTACAGGAACTGGGGGAGGGGGGTCTTCTACAGGAAGTACGGCACAACTTTCTGGAGCAGGGAAGCCTGGACTTTTCCACGTCGAATTTGGAGTTCCGAGAGAGGTAGGCTCGAAAACACTCTTCCATGCATGGTATGTTTCAAAAAGGTGGTGAAATTGAACTGTCTTGAATTGGAAGGTCAGAGACAAGTCTGCCTGTGAGTTGAAAATAGCAGTTTGCCTATGTGTTGCACGAAATTTCTTAGTCGGTTTTGCGTCAAAATTATCCTCAACGGTTCCTGTTAAAAAAAATTCTCCTGTAGAAAAGATAAAGAAAAGAAACTCAAGAAACTGGTAAAACTCAGAAGTCAGAAACAGACCAAACAATAACAATAAGCCAGCAAGCTACTGAGCCCTGATAGGCTTGACAAACGCCCAACTAGGAACAACAAGAATGTTGTTCCCC
>APFE031451136.1:43644-68422 GCA_000404065.3 Pinus taeda
GAATAAAACACTGTTTTTTAGATTTTGGACCAGGTCTGGAAGGAGGGGTTGCCCTAGGCCATGAATGCAGCATCACAAACCATAATGGTGAGATTTGGAGCTATAACAGTGAGGGCTAACTTGTGTATGAGGAATTTGAATTTACATGGTTGTATGTATGTTGGGGATTAAAATTGAGCTCTGTGCCCTGTCTGTGGAAACCTAATTCTTCCTTTTATACACGAACAGCTGAGTATTTGGGTAGTAAAAGCTTTAGAACCAGGGAATTGGTGCAAATTGAAATTTAAACACCGAGAGATCCTTTCTTGAAGTTACATAAATAGCATTCCCTTTTCTGATCAGAGCATAAAACAGAGCACTCTCACCATGCTAGGGGGATTCATAACTCAGCATTATCCATGGTTATCATTTCAGGTTGTTGTGTGAACTTAGACATGGAATTGATTTACCTCTAGAAATGAAAATAAGCATTCCCTATTTTCTTCTTCAGTCACTGGTTGAATATGGGACAAAAATGAATGAAGGGATTCCAAACCAGTTGGCCCATCATGGGCTCATCAAATTATTAGTAGAAGACGCCCTGCACACCTACACTGTCCCCATATCATGGGAAATATTCTGAAACATGTCTCGGGATGACAATATCAAAGTTTTGGCCGAAAATATCACCTCATCCATCATTGAGGAATAAGAACACATTGAAAAAGGTGAGAAAACCAGTGATGAAGAAATGCAAGACATTCAGGCACAGCAAGAACAGAGAGGAAAAGGAGAAATGGGCCAAATTGCTGAGCCTAAAACTGTGGTAGGAACAATGGCACAAACACCCAGGGAGAAACAGTTGTAGAGTAGAGCAGAGAGGACTGAAAAAGTCCACACAAAGGAGGGCACAACCAAGGCAACCACACAGAAGTTGAAAGGAAAGACACACCCAACCAAGCAGACCGAAACAGTTAAAACAGTTTCTACAGGAAGTATGAAAATAGTTTCTACAGGAAGCATGAAAACAGCTAACACAGTTTCTACAGGAAGTATAAAAACGGAGCAGCAAAAGGAGAAATCACCTGAGATTTTGGCTAGGGAGGTAGCAGCTGTGCTTGCCACCATTAGCACACCTCGAAGACCAAAAAGGAAGAGAAAGAGGCAAACCTCCATGTACTTTAAAGTGAGGAGAAGCACACAAATCAAAATAGGCAGACCCCAGCCACAGTCAAAGGAGAAAATTGTCATTAAGGACACAACAGCTAAACAAAAGGAGGAGTCTCCTTCAAAGATATCCATCACCTATGAATGAGGAAGCCAAAAACCTTCAGTTGGAGAGAGAGAATTCAAATGATGGACTCAAAGATAGCTCTATAGGAAGTTGAGACTACAGGAAGCTGAGAATTCTCTATAGGAAACTTGGGCTAAGCTAAGAGAGACCGAGAAATTGGAGGAAAAGGCGGCCAAATAATCACAAGAAGAAGGAAAGACATGTAAACATCTAATGAACAACAAAGAAGGGACAAGCTGCAGGCTGAGGTTGAGGCGCTAACAAAACTGCTACAAGAAAAGCAGCACAGGCAGGGGGAAGAAGTAGAGAGAAAAGCATGTTTTCATGACCGAGAAGAGGACATCACTTCAGAAGCTTGGCATGACAGGGAGGCCACCAGGGCCATCAAAGATGAAGAGATAGATTAGTTGCTCAGAGGATGATTAACACTTTCAGTAGGGGGGTGATGTTGAGCCCCAAAAATAGATAATTATATGGGCTCATTCAGCCTCCTAATTCGACTTAACCCACCATTCTCATTAGTTTATTTCATGTTTTTAATTATATTTATGCTAATAGAGTGAATTGGGTTAGTCATTATGCCAACAAGTCTAATGTGTGCTTTATGCAGTCTTTTTGGTCAATTTGGAGACAAAATCAAAGGTTTAAATGAGCACTCGGCAGCCAAATTCGTGGAGAGGATTTGTAGGAGGGTGTTCCCTTCATTTATGGGCCCTTACCTTGAATTCTCCACCATCATCTCGGAGTTTAAGTGCCGCCAAATCGATTATCACAAGTGCAGCCGAGCAAGGGCTAGTAAATTTGTTGTTAACTACAAGTTTTGACAGTCGAATCCCTAAAGTTTAGGAGGATTGTTGGGGTCCTCAATTTGTATAAATAAGAAGGCTTAGAGCCTCATTTTATTTAGTCACTTTGTGGGCAGAAGTTAGATAGTTGGCAGTTCAATTTTATTCATTTTTTTTAGCCATTTTTAGGCAGTAGGTTAGCTCTGCATTTTAGCACATTTTCAAGATTTTTCTTGTAGACAGTTTTAGATGTAACTATTATTTCTTGAGCAATAAAGATGAATCCATCTTTGCACCAGCTCTAATCTTTCTCAGGAGGCTGTAGCTCTTGGGGTTGGGCCCAACCCAAGTGCCCAGTACCTCCTTTGTTTACCTTTATGTGTTTTTGTTGCATTCTTAGAATAAAATCTGTTATTTAGATTTAAATCTTGTTTTGTTATTTAGGTTGTTTTTTATGATTAAAAAGGCTTGTCATGTTCAGATTGATTTGATAGGTTAATAACATAGAAGATATTCAGAAAAAGGCTATCAAGCACCTCTGATCTCACCTCTCCCTCAGTGGGACCATGAGCTGGGACCAAGGTGTCCTTGCTGCCACCAAAAACAATGTCTTTGCTTCATCATGCAATTATTAGTGTTACATTCTCATTTGCAGAAATTTATACCAGTTGTGATTACATGCTTAGATCCATTCTTGCTTGGTTTCCATAGTTGATTTACGTGATTTTCTGCCAATAAACTTATGTTCATCTTGCTTATGGTTTCTAGGTCAAATTAGGTTAAAGTAGTTAGATCTTTGGTTTGCATAGCCTTTGTTGATCAGTTTTGGGAAATAACGTGCAGATTACCTATGATACCTCCTCATCCATCCTCACCCCATCCATGCAACCTGCTTCGTCCTCTAACTCAGATTCTTGCCTCTCAATTGCCACGTTTTCTCACTTTGCCCTAGTTTTCATATTCTTGTGCATCATTGCTCCCTCCATCCTTGAAAAAATTCAATCGCTCCTTAGCTTCATTCACCAGGTCCTAGACCCCTTAACATCCTTATCCAACCTCCATTTCCACTTTCCCACCATTTTTCCTCCATCAACCCTCCAAAATCCTCCTTTCAGAACATCATGTAGAAAATTACAGAACATCCTGTAGAAATTACAGAACATCCTGTAGAAATTCCAGAAAATCCTGTAGAACCCCTGCAGACTTCCTGTAGAAGCTCACGAAAGTGGTTTCTTGAGATCTGATCACTGTGAAACTCTCTGGAAGGGTGCTAGGGACCCCTTAGGCCCTCTTCTAACCTTCCCAACCTCCTGCAAGCATTTCCTTTCGCCAATCCACCTATGCACAGTCAAAAACAGTTAAAGCACATGCACAATAATTCTGCCAACTTACTCAAATATACAAAAAGATGTTTCGTTTCAAATTTCACTTCAGAAGTAGCTTAGTCACATGCATTTTACCTTTGTAAGAGTCAATGGCATTCCTTTTTGTAGCTTTCATCATTTTTCTTGCACCAGTAGGGTTAGTCGGTAAAACTAGGGTTTTCTAGGGTTTGCATTTCCTTTCCGCTTTTCGCTTCTTTTTGCAAGTAGATTAGCCTCCTTTGAGTAGGCTTTCATCCATCAGTTAAAAAGCTTCTTATAAGAGCTCATAGAAGTTGGCTTAAGCTCCTAGTGGACTTGTTCCAGTTGACCAAGTGATAGCTGCGGCAAGAGCTAGTACTTGTGCATACACCGTCGTTTCCAAGTTTGTTACGAACTACCGGGTTGATAAAATTAAAGAAGGGATTCCCAGGACTTGCAGCATTATTGCTACAATACTGGAGCCTACCAGTATGTCAAATGATCGATAGTGACGATCTTTCATTGTGGGGAAAGCACATCTTATGGTGAACCACAAATGCGATAGCTGACATAGCATAGGTATAACTATGTCCTAAAAGGATGTTGTAATCTAAGGGGGCATCGATGACTTCTATATCAATAGAGGCAGTCTTCCACAACCGTGATAGGATAGTTGCGATATAAGCCAAGGGTTTGTGAGGGATGACCATTCCAAGCACAGAGAGTGATGGTGGAAGAAGACAGGACAGGTGAACTAAGTTCCTTCCAAACACAGGCAACCATCACCTAGTTGGAGGTGCCTTCGTCTATGATACACCATTGAACAGTGGAGTTTCTAATGGGGACTAGTATTTGAAATGCAACGGATGAAGGTAGGGAAGGCTTTTCTGACTTGTCAACATGAAATAAAATCATATTATCATCTTGGGGATCCGCAGGAGACTATGCCAAGTCATCTACTATGCTATAGGTATGGGCGGATTTAGCAAAAGAAGTGTTTTGATGTAATGTACGTTTGGGGATATTGGGAATAACGTCTACCTTAGGCAGAGGGATATGTAAGGTACCATTGGATGACCAGAGAAGCTCAGTAGAAACTTGAGGTTGGGACTCACTGGTTGACTTAGAGGGTGGCTTGTCATATTGGCGTGATCGAGTCTAGAGGTTGAATTTCTCGGTATTTACCTCATCAAAATTCATCATAAGAATTTGATAATCATGGTGACCAGATGGTGGAGCTAACGAATTTTCTCGACCTTGTGTAGGCTAGGAAGTAATATATACTTGGTGAGGAAAAGGATTGGTAAGCATTGTCGATTGAGATGAAGTAGGAGAGGGAGGAGAAACAATGGTTTGGGTCCTCAAGAAGGAGATGCATGAGCTTCACATACTTGAAGCATCTGAGGTAAAATGGGGCACTAATGAGTATAATGGACATATACGCTGCAACAAGAACCAAGTTTGTTTGTACGAAGACCCTTGTTTTTCTTGGGTTGGCTACCCTGATGTTGGGTTGTGGGATTAGGTTGGGGTCCCTGAGGTGAATTCGGTAGTGGACTCTAGCTACCTTGATTACCTTGATATTGTCATTTCTGGTTACCTTTCCCCTTGTTCCTTTTCTTTGGGTTAGGGAGATTGGGTTCACTTTGTTGAGCATACACTTTACCTTGTGGAGGAGGTTGTTTCCATGGCTAAGGGGGCGCAAGCATGGGGGATGTGGCGCTGGTACTGGAGCGGCTAGAGTGTTAGGCAGTGTATACAGATAATAAGGATATGAGGAAATATTGGGATAAATAGGTGCTGTAATAGTTGGCCTTGGCATATATTGATGCGGACGGGGATATGCATATGGCATGCTAGGACCTAGATAAGAGTTTCTATGTGGAGGATTGGGGAGGGATAAATGTAAGAGGAACTAGTCCCTCCTTGATGTTGACCATAACTCATCAGAGGTGGAACATATAGTTGGGGGTGTGAAATGGTTCCAACTATGCCATCTGTGGCGTGAGATTCCCTCAATGCATTTGCAGCACCAGGTCGAGGAAAATCGGGGATGACAGTATAAACATAACCTGACTAGGCATAGATAATATCACATTTTAAGGCTACCTAGAACGCATCTTCTCAGACTGGGATAAGTGTGATGCAACATATTTAGCAATGCTGGACAAATTCAATCTAAGGAACCAATACATATAGATACAGACTTTGAATTCAGGAGCTCTACAAATGCTCCTCCTTCTATGTCATTCCTGAACATGGCTAGATAGGCAGGTGGTAGAATTTTGATAAAAAGAAGTCAATAATTTGGTACCAGTGTCATAATGGAGAGGTAATTGGAAATAGGAAAGAAATGCTTTGGCAAGAGTTACAAAAGTGGAATGAGTGGCTTTGGGTTAATCGACATACCACTTAGCAACAACTCCAGTAAGAGTGCGTTGGAACAGGCGAAGACGGATGGAGTCTTCAGTGATAGAATTGGATGAAAACCACATGTAGAATGAGCGAACATGATTAGTGGGATCTTATCCAGGATTATCTTCAAACTTTGGGATGTTTGAAGGGAGTTTAATGGGAATAGTTGTCTAAGTGGGATCATGGAGAAGAGGATCATTGATGAGCTGGCTAAAATCATGCAGACTCAAACTAGCCATAAAAGGAAGCAATGGAGGAGTGACCACACCGGTGGGAGTTCCGCTGGTGGGGTTACCCTTGTTATTACCTGGGTTACCACCTTAGTTTCCCACCCCCGAGTTGGTGCCTGACATGGTGACAGTGCAGGGTTGAGAAGACATGAAATCAAAGGAAGAACTGGAAGAATCAGAAGAATGGGAATTAGAATGATGACTCAATGGAGGAATGGGAGGATGTACTCTAACTCTATGCGGAGGAGTAATATGCCCTAACGAGAACTGAGAGTGAAGACCTCTAAGTCTCTACAACAAACACCTAGGGGGTGAAATGATGTCAAGACAACAATGACTCAAAGGAGTAAAGGGTGATGATAAGAATAAAAGAGTAATAAACAACAAGAAAACACCTAGTGCAATGGTGCCAAGTGTAAACTAACTATATTAATGATGTTACTCTGATACAAGAAAAAATGTCATATCAAAGAAAAATACCTCTATCCTATAGGTGGCATAAACCCTCAAACAATCCTAAATATATTGTTTCATATGGCCTTTCAAAGAACTTCTTACTTGATGAAATATCATCCCCACAAGTAGAGTTTTCTAGAGGAAGGTAAGGTACTACTTCCCAAAACTAGTCCTACAAGGTGTTTTCCTAAGATTGGTCACTATGGTTACCTTTGTCCCACGGGGGTGGTCGAGTTTTGAGATTCTTCGTGATCAGTGAATGCACGGGATTCCCTGCCAAGGATTAGGTAGCCTCGAGGAGAACATCTTGCATGACGACCTAGCCTAACCCCCTCTGAATTGGGTTTCTAACGCACTCTGTCTTTGGACCATGGGATGGTAAAGGATTTTAAGCTCCCTAGTATGTCAACTTCTATGTCTCAATAAAAGCGATCAATGGGTGTTCTATGAAGCATATCCCACCGATCCTACACCTACACTACAAATATTGGTTGGCCCTAATGCCCAAGTGGGCTTAATCTATGTAGGTTGAGTTATTAAGGTATAGTGTTTCAAGTCTTGGCTTAGCTATGCTTGATCGAAGATATTTTACTTACAAATGCATTGGAAATACATATAACATAGTTAATTAACCATGGAATTAAAAAATAACACATAACAATATGGAAATAGTCAGAAGAACACAAAAACCATGACACAATGATTTCATTACGAATTTTTTCCGGTTTGGACTACGTCTTCGAGCCCTACTCAACAGTGGGTAGGCCTTCTTTTTATTAGTGGCATAAAAGAGATAAAAGTACAACAACAAGAAATTACAACCCTTATACCTCCAAGTTGATATATGTTCAGAGAATGGAGAGCCCAACTTTGAAAATAGACAAAACCACTGAACTCTTGGCAAAAAATAGTGCAAAAACGCCTATCCAAACTCCCAAATTGGATAATCAAGCCTTCTGCCACCTCCTCAGAACCTCCCTGCTACTCAAGGTGAGGTTTCGGCCTGTTGCCAGGGGTCAGGGTCTATTGTATATAATAGAATCTAAGTTTCAGCCAGTCCTCCCTTCCTTTCTCTGACATAACAATCATATATATAAGATCTTGGCAGCATCCATCAAAATCAAGGTAGTTCCAACATAATACCCAAGGTTAGCAGGTAGAAGGATTCATGGAAACAACCCTTCTGCAATAGAAAAGCCAATGTCTAATAAAACAACTCATTACAACAATGCATGGGTATCGGCAGCGAGTTTATCAATGGAAAATCCAAGCCCAGACATAGGTATATTATGATATCTATGGATCCGACAGGAGTATTCACCGTATGCCATAATTTCTCGGGTCCGGCTCTCCTATCGAAGTATCGCAAATGGCATGAAACCCTTGGTGCACTGATCTAGAACATTGCAACATCTGCAGACTTGTTGGGTGTATTAAGCATAATATATAGTATATCGGGTCCGGGCCCCTTATTTCAATATCACAATCGGCACCCACTGCGAAATCACAATCGGCACTTTTCCCCTGAACCACATTGCAAGCACCAGCCTTTTTGTGCGATTTTGATATGCGATGTATATCGCAATCGCAACTAAGTCCTATCAGGGTTGATTCGTAACTCCTCCAAACTGCGATATGTTATATCGCAATCACAGCCGAGAAATCCAAGGGTTGATTCTTCCTTAAGCACTCCTGTTTTTTGCCGATATGTGATATCTGGGCTCTAGTGGCATCCTGCCACGTGTCGCTCCCTTATTCGCTAAAACTATGCCATGTCGTCTTCTCCATACTACCTGGACAAGTCAAACTCAAACTTTGACTTACTCTAACTTTTTCATCTAGACTTGGATTTGAGTGGCATTCACACCGTTGGAATTAGGATGACGAGAACTTTGATCCAATCCTAGGATTATCCATATTTTCCCACTTTGGAGTTTTAAGCCTTTTGTCATGCCACTAGTACTTTTATGAAGATCCACCTAGATCAATCCTCCCAACTAAAAGCTTTTGGACCACCAAAAGACTTTTCAGTCAATTGGTAAGTGAGGAAATTTCTCCCTCAATTTTTCCTTCTCCATCCATCAAGATTTTCTTGTATGCATTCCTTTGAAGCCAACACAGATGTACTCCACATATCCCCTTTGTGAAGTTCTAGTCCTCCAGTCGAGTATGATATCTTTGGGCAACTTATCTAGATACTCAGGTGCAAAATCATCCACTGTAGGAATATGTGCAACCTGCTCGGTATCCATAATCAATAGAGGTTCATAAAGCTTCAGGTTTTCCACATTTACCATGAAGTACATTTACATATAAGCAGGAAAGTCAAGATGAAAAGCATTGTCTCCAATCTTTGCCAATATGGTGAAGGTACCATATATAATGGGTCTCAGTTTCTTCCCTTCTCCCTTCATCCTATCTTTGTTGATATGGATCCATACCTTATCCCCAACTTGAAATTCATGGTTAACTCGGTGCTTATCATGTCGATATTTATACCGAGCTTGACTCTTCTCCAATTTCTCCTGCACTGCCTGATGAATTACCTATATCCGCCAAATGAACTTCCGTACTTTGTCCCTATCATCTCGTCCATTTCCATCCTCCTCTTTCCCAAAGACCATGTCCAAGGGATCTCTGGGTAGGTAGCTAAAACATGTCTCAAATAGTGAACTCAGTGTAGATGAATGTGATGCTCAATTGTATGCATGTTTCACATAAGGAAGTTGTTCATCCCATAACTTGGGATGTTTCCCACAACAGCCTCACAACAAGTGTACCATGGTGTGTTTGACAACCTATGTTTTTCCATCTATCTATGGATGAAATTCCGTACTTCTTTTCAACTTGGTGTCCATCATTCTCCATAAGCTGGTCCTAAACTCCCCAGGAAAGCGGGAGCCTTGATCTGAGACAATATATTTGGGCAACCGAAAATGGACCCAAACATGCTGAAAGAAAAGAAAATAAGTCTGCTCAGCAATGACCTGCTTTTTGCAAGGCATTAAAATACACATTTTACTAAACCTATCCACAACAACATACAAATATTCGCGACCTTTCCTAGACATTGGTAAACCTCCTACAAAGTTCATGGACACACTTTCCCATGGTCGACTCAGAATAGGAAGTGGTGTGTAGAGTTCAAGTTTTCTATTAGAGGGCTTTGAAATAGAACACAACACACAACCATTTACAAAGTGAGTCACAATGTTTTTCAGATGAGGCCAAAAAAAAATCCTCTACAAATGACATAAAGTTTTCTCAATGCCAAAATGACCAGACACTAGAGAGGTGTGATCCTCTCAAATTACATAAACCCTTTCATTACTAGGTATACACAGTTTTCCAAGGTGGTACAATAGATTTCCCTGCAAGTAATAATTGTCCACCTGTGATCCACAAATCAGTTTTGTATAGATTTCTTTAAAATCATTATCGTTAGCGTACTATTCAGCATAACTTTCAAAAAATAAAGAAACATTTTTCAAAACTACAGAAGCAGAAACAGGAAGGCGAGAAAGAATATATGCTACTTTGTTGTTGGCGCCCTTCTTATATTTTATTACTAAATGTAACTATTGGAGGAATCCCATCCATATGAAGTGACGGGCTTGTTGAAGCTTGGTCTATGACTAAAGATACTACAAGGGTTGATGATCTGTGAGGATGATGGTATCCTTGCCGATCAGATAGTGTTTCCAATTCTTTACACCCTAGACCAAGGCATACAACTCCCGGTCATACGTAGGATAACTTACAACAACCTGGGAGAAACTCTCCGAGTGGTAATAAACAGGTTTTCTTTGCTACATCAATACAACACCCATGGGATATTCGCTGGCATCTATTTCAATTTTGAAAGGCTGCTGAAGGTCTGGTAAGGTCAGCACCGAGGCCATGTTGATCTTCTCTTTTAGTGTGTCGAAGGAATTCTGTTGTTTTCTTCCCCACTGAAAGGCTTTCTTAACACTAGTCAAGGCATGCAAGGGGGTTGCAATAATGGAAAATTTTGCTATGAACCTTCTCCAATATTGAACTGCACCCAGAAAACTTCAGACTTGTGTGACATTCGTGGGCTCAGGCCACTTCGTTATCGCCTCCACTTTAGAGGGATCTATCCTTAATTTCCCATTACTGAAAATATGGCCTAAATAAATCAGATAAGTCTTTCCAAACTCACACTTTGGCAGTTTCAAATATAATTTCTCTTTCTTAAAAAAATCAAGCACTTTCTTTATGTGGCACATGTGTTCCTCCCATGTCCTACTGTACACAAGAATATCGTCTAGATACACAAGAACAAAATGATCAAGAAATGGCCAAACTAAGTCATTCATTACCCTCATAAATTTGGTTGGAGCGTTGCAAAGTCCGAATGGCATCACCATCTATTCGAACAGCCCCTGCTTGGTTTTGAACATAGTTTTCCAAATGTCCTGCTCTACAATTCTAACATAGTGATAACCACTACACAAATCCATGTTGGAAAAATCAACATCATTTTTTAATTGATCTAACAATTCATGAATGCGATGGAGAGGGTATCAAGTCTTCACCGTTATCTTGTTCAGTTCCCTTCACGCACATTCTCCATATACCATCTTTCTTGGGCACCAACATGATTGGTGATTCGCTAGGAGAAGAACTTGGTCTGATGACTCCCTGATTTAATAGTTCCTACACATGTTTCTTGATCTCCTCCATCTCGATAGAAGCCATCCTGTACATGCCAACATTTGGTAAAATGGTATCCTGCTACAAATGGATCTCATGTTGGATTTCCCTTTTAGGGGGAAATCCTCTTGGTTCCTAAAACAATTCATCATAGTCATAAACAATTTCAAATAATTCCTTCTTATGATCAGGTTCACAACTTCTAAAAGCGTCATATTTCTCGACTTATTTCGCCCTCACTACCATGAGCATGCACCCTTTACTGGAATTAATTAGTATTTTAATATGTCCATCACTGACAAGGCTAGCACTAAATTTTGTGTGATGAACTCTGACTATATACTCTACCCCATCCTTTGTGAGGTGGTATTTGTTCTCATGCTGAAATAAAATGGCCTTTTTGTCATATAAATATGGGCTTACCAAGATGATTCCACAGATGTCCAAAGGTACTACATCTAACTCTACTTCATCAACTAATTTAGAAGCGATTACAAATCTGGCCCTACGCTGCTTAGTGACCTACAATTTGGCTTTATCGCTTACCCAACCAAGTGGGTATGGACTTGGATGAGGTTTAGTTTCAAGGCCTAGCCTTTTCACTAAGGACATTGAGATTAAGTTTACTTGGGAACCTGAATCAAATAGAGTTTCCAACTTTGTGTGCTTTATGACAACTCTAATGTAGAACAACTCAATTCTCTTTCACTCACAACTCACAAGCTCATTCAAATAACTAATGCTTGCAACCGAATCAGAACTATCATTAACAGAAAGAGTACCTCTTGCACCCACAGCTGTGATCAATGTTTCATCGCCGGAATCCGATCCAAGGTCTTGTGTTGTTTCCACTGTCTTTTGCTTCCCCTTTCCATTGAATCTCTTCAGTCTCAGTTCTAAATGCAGCTTCCAACAGTGTTCCTCGTCATGCCCATCCTTCTTGCAATGAGTGCATGACAATGTTTCTCATCCCCCTTCTTCGCAGTAACGGTCTTCTTATCCTTCCCTTTTCCTTTCTTTTGGAATTTCCCATGCTGAGGTTTAAATGACATCTTCTTGGTTTCTTCATCTCGATCATTCTTGCCTTAGTTTTCAATATGTATAGCTTGAATGTTGGTTGTATCAATTGAAGTAGGCTTGAACAGTAATAACGAGTGTCTGATGTAACTATGTAGCGCACCTATGTACTTAGTTACAGTTTCGGGTGCATCTAATGAGATGCCCAGATTCAGTGCTTGTTTCTGATATTCCTCCATGAAGCTTTGTACATTCTGGCCCTTACCTTTCCTTAAATATTTCCAATCCATAAGTGCCTTTTGCTTGTAACCCAGAGGATAGAATTGGTCCTTTAATGTAAAAAGAAAACTAGACCAAGAGGACAGAAGGTTACCTGACTTCGTACTGCCCTTTTGTAGCTTTCTCTCCCACCAAATGAGAGCAGTGTCGCTTAGCCGAAGAGATGTTAACTGGAATTTCACCTCATCTTCTTCAATCTGCTAGATTTGACAGTAAACCTCTATCTGTCTAATCCAGTTATTAAGTTTTTCTGCAATACATTCTCCATTGTACATGGGCAGGTCGAACTTCACATCTAACTTGAAGAACGATTTCTTAGAGGTTTGTTTGGAATTTCTATGAGAGTGATGAGAATTATCACTGGAGGAAGGAGAGGGAGGAGGATCTTCTCCACCACCTTCTTGATTTTTTGATTCATGATCATCGGCATCCTTCTTCCCCTGCCCAAGTGCCTTCTCATACTCTTCGAACATCTTGTCTACCTTTCCTACCATATTATAGAATACCTTTCAGAAATTATGTTCCTCTTCCCAACAAGCTTCTTCATTGGCCATGTTTCTTCTTCATTGTGAACATCCTACTTCAGGATCAAAGGAGTTAAGTGTTCCTTCTCGTTTTCGCAACTTGTTCCGTGTTAGCATAAGCTCATGCAATTCGCATCTATAAAGACCTACTCTGATACCAAACTTGATCCAATATCTTTTACTTACAGATGCATCAAAATTACAGATAACAGATTTAATTAACCATGGAACTTAAAAAAACACATACCAATACGGAAATAGTCAAAATAACACAAAAACCATGACACAATGATTTGATTATGGAGTTCGTCCTGTTTGGACTACATCTCCAGGCCCTGGTCAATAGTGGGGAGGCCTTATTTTTATTAGTGGCATAAAATATATAAAAGTACAACAATAAGAAATTACAACCCTTATACCTCCAAGCTAATAGATGGGTATAGAATGGAGAGCCAAGCTTTGAAAGCAGATAGAACCATTGAACTCCTGGTGAAAAATAGTGCAAAAATGCACATCCAAACTCCCAATTTGGATAATCAAGCCTTCTACCACCTTCTGAGAACCTCCCTGTTGCTCAAGGCAAGGTTTTGGCTTACTTACAGGGGTCAGGTTCTGTTGTATACAATAGAATCTGAGTTTCAGCCAGTCCTCCATACCTTTCTCCAACACAACAGTCATATATATAAGAGCATGGCAACATCGCTCAAAATCGGGGCAGTTCCAACATAATACCCAAGGTTGGTAGGCAGAAGGATTGACGACAACAACCCTTCCACAAGAGAAAATCCAATGTCAAATAAAACAACTCATTACAACATCGCATGGGTATTGGTGGTGGGTTTATCGGCAGTGCCAGCTTATTGGAAAACAATCCAAACCCGGACACAGGCATCCTACGAAATCTATGGATCTAGCAGGAGTATTCACTGTATGCCATAATGTCTCGCATCCAGATCTCCCATCGTAATATTGCAATCGGCATGAAACCCTTAGTGTAATGATATAGCACACTGTAACATCTGCGGACTCGCCGGGTGTATTAAGCATAATATATAGTATATCAAGTATGGGCCCCTTATCGCAGTATCGCAATCGGTGCCCACCGCGAAATCGTAATCAACACTTTTCCCCCAACCACATAGCAAGCACAAGCCTTTTTGTGTGATTTTGATATGCGATGTATCTCTCATCGCAACTAAGTCTTGTCAGGGCTGATTCGTAACTCCTCCGGCTTGCGATATGCGATATCGCAATCGTAGCCAGGAACATCAAGGGCCGAATCTTGGTTAAGCACTCCTCCTTTTCACTGATATGTGATATGAGGGGTCCAGTGGCATCCTTCCACATGGTGCTCCCTTATTCACTGAAACTATGCCATGCCATCTTCTCCTTGTTACCTGAACAAGTCAAACTCAAACTTTGGCTTGCTCTAACATTTTCACCTGGACTCAGATTTGAGTGTTGTTCGCACCATTGTAATCAGGATGAAGAGCACTTTGATCCAATGCTAATCTTATCTAGATTCTGCCACTTTGAGTTTTGAGCATTTTGTCATGCCAATGGTACTTTTCTGAAGATCCACTTGGATCAAGTGTTAACCAAACTCACGTTCGCTTAGGGTGTGGGTGTGTGAAAATAATGTGTCAAGTGGATGAGTTAACTGAGCAGGTTTTATGATGCCATGTGTTACTTAAAATAAAGTGTTGAAATATTGTAAATAATGCTAAAAATGACAGAAAAATAAACAACCAATCAAGCACACAAAACCCCACCCAAAAAGGCTATCAAGCAGCTAAGAAATAGAACGCAAACAAGCTACTCAAAGGCACATAAAATTACTAAAATACCTAATGTCAAAGGTACTGAGATCTAGAAGCACTAATCTGATGTAAATGGTGCAAACAAGCATCAAAAAATAGAGGTGAAAAATGCTGCAAAGGATAGGTGTGAAGCTCTAAAATCTAGGATACTCAAGGGGATCCTAAGAGGGAAAAGAAAAACCCAAACTCTAAAGGGAGAAAAGGTAAAATCAACCTATCCAAAAGGGTTTAAAATTAATGGATCAAACTCTGAAAACCAGTGGATGAAAATGTTGAAAACCTTAGACTTCTCACTCACCAATCTCTTCCTTACAATGTGGAGGTGTACTCTAAACCCTAGGGGGATTTTTCCTTCCTCAAAGAAAAAACTAAGAGAATATAGGCCTAGGGGAGACTAAAAATAGATATGAAGTACCCTTCCCAGCCTACACATGGCCCTCGGCAAATCTGAAAAAAAAAATTGGAATTGTTTCGGAAAAAAATTCCAAAACGCAAGTACTTACCTGGAACAGTGGAAAACACATTTTTGGGGGAAAAAGTGCGCTTTGGAACGCATATTTGGGGCTGAAAAGTGTGTTTTTCTCCCAAGACTCTCAGTCAGAAGATCTCACATAGATTTTACCATCTCCTGCTTGGTTGTACCTGTAACCTATAGAAAGAACCAAAAAACCACCAGAATCCGAAAATTTGACAAAAAAGGAAATAAAACTATAAATAGAAATTGAGAGGCTAAAAATAGTTGTAGAAAAACTTGAAATTTACTAAAACTTCAATTGCTCGAGTGTTGTTATTACACTAATGAAGTCACCATTTGTTAGTGTGAAATTTCTTGGAAGGTGTACCCAAAATAATTCACTTAAGTCACTAGGTGACAAGTGACCCTAACAACAATTTGTGGCTACTTACGCTTCAGATTTGCAATAACAAGTGGAAAAATCTGCAATAAAAATAACATATACAATTCAAAGTAGAAAACAACAATATAGATATCCAATGCAATAACCCAAATGGAAAGACTTTAAGATGAATAAATTATTTTATTGATGACACCTAGTGAAGGATATCTACAAAAAAGGTCTGCAAATCTCCCTCCCTAAGATGGGTCCTTTGATTTCCTTGATGCTTCAGCAATTGATCTTCTCTCTCAATATGTAAAAAACCTAGAATAATGTGAATAACTCAAATGGGAGCTCAAAATAAAAGAGACGATAATGGTGACTATGACAATGATCATGGTGAAGAATGAATCAAAAATCCTCATGTTTATAACAAAGTATTGAGTTAATCTCGAAAATAGAAAATAATAAAAATAATATTGACCAAATCAAGATCTAACCATTAAGAATACTTTATTATATTTTTTGGACAGGGAAAAGATATTCAAAATGGTCAAATATCTTTATATATAAATAATTAATAAATAAAACGATTTATTAATTATTTCGCGAGGATTAATAATGGTGTGAAATTGAAATAATTATTAAATAGTGATTTAACAATTATTCCAATAATAGAAATAAGGAATAATAAATAAATAGTGATTTATTTATTTATTCCTAGAGGATTTAGTCAAATGTGACAAGGAATAATTATATAAACAATGATTTAATAATTATTCCTAGAGAAATTTAAATAAATAATGATTTGTTCAATTATTCTCACGGGGTTTTTAATTTTAATCAGAAAATAATTTAATTAAAATGGTTTACTAAATTATCTTCCGTGGTGAAAGTGATTTTACTATGGTAAAATTAATCCTACTTGGCGTATTTCAATCCACCTAGTTAGAAATGGCTAGGTTATCAGTTTTTGGTGATAACATTTTCCGTTGGTGAATTAGGTTAACATCAACCATTGATCTCAAGCGAGGTGAGATATAATCTCAATCGTCAATCACTTTTGAGATAATAGTTATGGATTCCATTAAAAAATCAAGCTTGTAATATAAAGTTTAGGCCATGGAAGATGGCACGCAGTGAGAAAACACTAGAAATTGAGAGAAAATAATCTAAGTTATTGGTTAGAGAAGGAATTCCATCTAATGTACGAGGTCACCAGAAGGTGCAACAAGCAACAAGGGATATCTCAATTAGCCAATATAGATCAAAGGGAAACTATTGGGCTTGATTAGTTGGATAACTCTAGATTTATTGTTGTATATATAATTTCCTCAAAGAGCCATTATCCTAGTAAGGGAACCCTTGTAGGTTCCAAAGTTATTTTAATGAAAAATTGTTTGATGGACAGAAAATTTGTGTGTAAATGTATGATTCAGATTGGTTGTTTATTTTCTTTCAATATTTAAGTTCTGTTAAGATCCTAGTCATGCTTTCTATTCGATAGATATATAATAATATGCTAGGTTGTAAATTGCCAAGTTGCTAGTTTCAAGGAAATTTAACACAATAAACTACCATAAAGTTTAGAGAAGACATTAATCATCCAAGGAGCACAAATTATCATGTTTCCATTTGTAAGAGACCAACAATTTGCTTGTGGAGACAATGTTAGCTCAAACTAATGACATTTGAAAGCAAAATCTTGAAGAGTTATCAACTATGACAGTGAAAATGGATTGGATGATGTATAGGACAAATATGTAAAATGAAAATATAAGGAAAAAAACAAAATGGGCATATTTTTCTAGTTCCTTGCATTACATGTTAAGAGAATGTTGAAAAGACTAATTTGATGCATATTATACCAGGATCTAGATGAAACCATTAAGACAGGACAAAACAAAAAATCACAACTTACTTTGATGTTTAAGCATTATATAGGAAGGGGAGGATACTTACTTCCCATGCAGACCTATTGTGAGGCCACAGAGGACTACATAAGTTCCAAATTCATAAAGGGAATATATAATTCTGAAGAATTTATATTGTAGATAGGTGTCTTATGTGTGGGACCACCTAGAATCTGCTAAGTTATCCTTGTCCAGTGCCCCTAAAAAATCACAATGAAAACATACAAAAAATTAAAGCTATGTATACATGTGTAACAAACAAAGTTCGTATACTTAGAGTAATGCTCTGATAGCATATTAGTAGAGATCTACGTGTTTTACTATGAACATAATAGATATGTGATATCAGGTAAATCTACAGGCACGTAATTCCATAAGCTTAGATATACGTATAATCTGAGTGAATAGTGGAACCAAAGCCTTATCCTAATATGTTATATTGAGGTTAAGCTTTTCAAGGTTCGTATACTTAGAAGTTAAATACTCCATAAGGCTTGGAATATGAAGATATTGATTGAAGATACAATAATATATATTAAATGTATGAATAAGAATGATGATACAAATGAGAGTGAGGTTCTGCTTATATACCATAGGTGGATACCTTTTCACGTACGGTCATGTCCTCAGAGACATTTATCTTCATTATTAACTATTAATTGATTAATTATTATTTATGTTTATTATTGTTTACATCTTTATTATTTTAATATAAATTATATTTATAACATTTCCTTCCTCTTCGAAAAGTTTTGTCCTCAAAGCTTATCACTAACAAGGCGTGTCATTTGTTCTTTGTCTTTGTAATATATTCTCATCTTTTGGAATTCTTCGATTTTTCATCTTTGTTGATACATGATGATAGGATACTTGGAGTGTTAAATAAAATTGTCGAATTGAGAAGGGATCAAACCATCCTAATTAAATATTTTGTGGAACTTGGCAATTACTTGATAGCTGGGATAATTTTTTATCATTAATATGGATTGTACTGACATCATTATTCTTCAAAACATGTGTTTTTGTTTTTGTTTAGAGTGATATAGATATGGATACTGATTGGGGCGTCTACTCTTGTGGTTTAGATGTCGATAAGGAGTACTAGCGATTTGATTTTCCTGTTGATCTAGATTGTCATTGATGTTAATCTGGAAATATTTTGGGATACTAAATGATGATGTGAAGCCAAGCAGAGCAGATCCAACAACATTACATGTAGAGAAGATCCATGAAGCAACAGGAGCATTACATCGGAAGAGTAGTGACATCGGAAGGAGAAAAGAGGAACACGCAGTGGAGAAAGAGCTAAAGAGAAGAAATAAGAACCCAATCGGGATTAAACCGTGGAAAACCCTTTAAAAGTCCACTACGCATTGAAGTTTAACATATCAATAGTATAACGTATCAGCAACTTTATCGGCAGGATTTATCATAATTCACATTAAAATCTGTGATTGTGATTTGAGTTGTGCACCCAATTGTTTCAATAAGACAAACCCTAATTTAATATCGTATCCGCCTTGTCAAAAGTCATATTTCCAGCCTTAAAGAAATGCCACACCAAAACCCTCAATTGTGATATGTACTATGGACCTGATGATTCCATTATAATATACCTTATCACATCCGTCGTATCATATCGAAAATTGTAAAGGGATGTCACGATCAAAATGTCGATTGCGATAGAGTGGTGGACCCCGGATCGCCGATTTCGATAGTGTGGTGGACCCAATGGAGTTATGAAAATAGTTTAATATAATATCACATCCAGTAGGGGAAATTGACAATCGGGTATGTTATGATCATGACTTGTAAAAGACCTTTGAAGGTTTCGATTGTGATTGAGGTGATGACGTGGATGTGGGACCTCATGTGCATACAACATCTCCTATGAAATTTTCTATAAATAAACAAGTCTATGAATAATTGGATGAATATTCATAAGTCAGCCTCTCCCTACAATGAACTTGTCTATTGGTTATTAGTGAGACTTGTATAAATATGGGTTAAAATGCCTCACCTTAAGTATCGATCTCGACATCGGGAATAGAGAAGAATTGACAGTTCAAAACTAGTGAACTTGAAGAAACAGAGTGAGTCAAAGGTCAAAGACGGGAACCAAAGGTCCAGCGTAAAGAAGGAAGCCGAAGGTCCAACAAAAAGGAAGGAATCCAAAGGTTGAGCAAGTCTATTGATTGGGTTAATCTCTAAAAGGGCTCGAACCTGTAATATGTGGAAGAAGTACAGAACACAATCTAGAGAACAGTTTTGTAAACGAAATAAGCATTCATCAGCCATCGTTTGAAGTAAGCAATAGACTACATCATCATTGAATTATGTTTGAGTATATTCCTTGGAAGTAAGATAGTGGGAAGAAATGACTCCTAAAGCAGTTATGTAGTATAGACCGCAATATGTCACAAATATCACAAGGACATGGAGCAGTGTAATACAATCAAACATTTCTTGACAAAGCAAAACTATGGGGTTGGTGCCTCAAAATTGGAAGGATTGGTATCCTTGGAGTTGGTGCTCCTAAATCCAAGGTTGATGCCTTGACAAGATAGGGTTGGATGCCTAGAGGCTTGAGCCTCATCAAAGTCCAAGTTGGTGCTTGGCAAAATTCATCAAATATTGTATTCAATCTTTTTCTATATTTAATAAAATCATTTATTTGATTAAAATTGTAAAGAATCTAAATGGGTAATAAAAATAATTGAAAAGAAATATTGATTCACCCCACTCCCAGTATTTCCAGCAATTGATATCAGAGCCATCTTCTTCATAATTAGCCTAACAGGTAGAAGAAGGATTCTTAGTTACAATGAAGAATCAAGAAATGACAGGAAGGCTTCCCTTATTCGATGGCACAAATTTTGGTTTTTGGAAAAAGAGAATGTCTTACTACTTAATGTCTCTTGGACCTAAATTTTGGAAATCTGTTTTGAATGGGTACAATGCACCTCCCACTCTTCCTAATAATCAAGATGAAATGAAATCATACATTGCAAATGCCAAAGCTCTAAATTCAATTACTAGTGGAATTACTGATTCTGAGTTTATTAAAGTCTTGAATTGTGACTCGGCCAAAGAAGTATGGATAAGTTGGTCAGCGTATTTGGTGGGGATTCCAAAGTTAAGAAGGAAAAGCTTCAAACTCATAGGAGGCAGTTCGAAAGTTTGAAAATGGATGATGAAGAAGATATTGCATCATACTTCCTTCGAGTAGTTGAAGTAGTCAACTCTCTTAAAGGTTTGGAAGAAAAGATTGAAGAAAGCATTGTTGTTCAAAAATGCTTAAGATCCCTCCCAGACAGATTTGACTCCAAAGTAAGTTCTATAGAAGAAATGAAGGACCTAGATACTCTCAAGATGGATGAACTTCATGGAATCATCATTTATTATGAGATGAGAAAAGGAATCCCAAGTTCCAAAGATGCAACATTCAAGGCTTCAAATCAAAAAAAGGGAAAGGATGGAATACCAATAGTGATGGCTCTAATGCTGAATCCGAATTGGCGCAATTTGTACAAAGATTAAAGAAAGGATCCAAGCTAAAAGGTAAGCACCCTCTTATTTGTTTCAATTGTGGAAGAATAGGTCATTATGCTGCAAAATGTCCTCATAAGAATGATAATGATGATGAGGAAGATTCAGAAAGAAGGATATACAAAAAGAAAGGATTTACTAAGAAGAATTTCCTCTCTAAACAAGATGAATCTGATGAGGATGAATATGTGGTCATCAAAAAGAAATCATCCAAAGGAAGAAATGATAAATCAGATGAAGAAAATGACTATGCTGGAAGCAAGGAAGTATTATTTATGGAATTCACTGAAGATGATGAATCAACACAAGAAAACGAAGAAGATACAAATGAATTACTAATAAGTGTCATTGAAGAAAATGAAAATTATGAAAGAAGGTCATCTCACTTAAAACAGATAAAATAGGAATCTAAAAGAAGGGAGGATGTCATATATGAAAGACATGAAGTTGAAACAATATCTCTCAAGAAATAATTGGAAAAAATCAAAATAAGTTTGCAAAGTTCTCAAACACTTGATCAGATTCTCAACACTCATAAATCTCAAAGTGACAAGTTTTGGATTGGTTTTAAAGAAGAATCATCAAGTACTAAGGATAATGCAAGAAGCTATGCCGACATACTTTGCAACAATCCAAAAGAAGAAAAATCATCTCATCAAAGGCCCATCTCAAATCCAAAGAATGAAGAAATAGCAACTCCAAGAAAGAAAGTTTATTCAAATCATGGCTATTATAACAGGTACCAAACTATATTTCTTAGGCATTGTTATTATTATAAAAATTTTGTTCATCAAGCTAAACATTGCATGGCTTGTAAGAATGAAGCACCAATATTGAAGGATCAGACAAACGAACCATGTAGTCTCAAAGGGCAAGGAAAAATCAATACCTCCAACTCTTTTGATCCTTTGGCCACATTTGATCTAATTTTCTCATTATGTAATGATAATGGACATAGAGAATAAAATTTCACCCACAAAAGAAGAGAAGCAAAAGATGAAAATCCCAATACGGATAAATGTGGTCTAGCCCTATGTGCTCACGGTGAGGAAAATCTTTGGTTTTTGGATAGTGGGTGCTCCAAACATATGACAGGTGACAAAAGGAAGTTTGTCTCAATAAACAAAAAGGAAGGAAATGTATCCTTTGGGATTGGATCTACCAAAATTGTTGGAAACAGAACTGTTACCCTTATTAATGGAAAAAGAAAGGCTCAAAATTCTTTGTTGGTATATGGGCTCAAACACAATCTCTTTAGTGTTATCCAAATCTGTTATCAAGGACATAATGTTGTCTTTAGCACTAAACATTGTGAAATAAGGAACTCTTCCTCTGGAGAACTTACGGTGAAAGGAGTTAGAACATCAGATAACATCTAAATTTTGAACAAAATTCAAGAAGATAAATGTTATCTAAGTCAAACAGATGAAAGTTGGTTGTGGCATAAGCGATTGGGACATACAAGTTTTGATAACTTGATCAATATAAGAAAAATCAATGCAGTAAGGGACATTCCAAACATCTTCAAACTAGATCAAGTTGTATGTGGCCCATGCCAACATGGAAAGTGTTAGGTTCCTATACCAATAGGAGTCATAATTTTGGAATGGCTTAGATTAAACCTATAATATGTACATACCTTTTCTTTTCTGCAAATTTTTTCCCTATTCAAAAATTAAAAAATGTAAAGAGGGTATGTCCTAAAAGAAAAATCAAAGGACAAAAATAATAAAAAAGGTCAAACAAGATGAAAAATGAACCCCAAGAAAAGAAAAAATACCATGAAAGTGAGCAAGCCAAAAGGCGTCTCCTAGTTACTTTATTGCAGAATAAATGATTGTGTGCAGCTTGTAATATTTGCCACAATCCATGATAGTCAAAATGTTTACACTTCACTATTTCATGCTTTCAATTTTATGCTTATAGATAGAGAATAAAATCTGACCAAACAGTGTAATCTTGGTAGATAATTACATTGGTAGAGTGAATAAAAGGAGCTCAACTGTTTAATCTAAGCCCTTGGATGTAATAAGGTTAAACCTAGATAGATTACTATTGTAAAAGAAAATAAAATGTTTTGATAAGGGTTTTCCAGCTTAAGTGCACCCTAATAAAGAGAAGTAAAAATGTAGGATGAGAAGGTGGGTAAGTAAAACAAAGGTTATAGAATTACGATGATTGTTAGATAAAAGCATATTGATCACCTTCATCATCAAAGTTCTAAGTATGGATGAATATTGGGCATGCATCAAGTTCACAAATTCAAATTGATTAACTTCCCTCACTCATTACACTTTTCACTTAACTAATTCCCAATAAAAAGTCTTAAGTACTCAAAATCTTAATTCAAAGGGGCTCAGAGAATTTCTCTGACTTCTGGAGGGACCAGACCCTCGGCCCAAAGACTTATAGGTCTTAAGTACTAAAATCCCCCTCATGAACATTCAACCCCCCTCAATTCACTCATAGTCCCAAACAAACCCCTTTTCCTAAGAAAAAACACCATTTTCCTAAGGAAAAGTCACTTTCCCCTAATAAACCCCTTTTTCTAAAGATAAAACCTTATTATATTAGGAAAAGTGATCGACCCCCCATGAAAAGACCCCTTTCCCCAAAAAACCCAAAAACACTTCAAGCCTAAGTATAATGTGTTATGACAATAACAAATAAATGAACAACATTACTCTTAGCGCTTTCATTTTCATTATTAATTTCAAACTCTATATATATCAAATCCCTAAAGCAATAAACCTTTTCCCTGTATAGTTATAAAACAAAATCCTTATATTAATACCCTGCCCCAAAGAAGTTTGAAATATAAACTTTATAATAGACCCAAACCCATTAAACGAATTAATTAACTGATCTGCAGTTAATTAATAATCGACCTCTACCAATAAAAACACCCTGAACACCCTAAACCCTACTTTAATCCATTGTTTAAACAAAACCGTTGTGTTAAATCATTGACCTGGCCCCTCCATTTCCCTTCGTATAACTCCTCACCCTGATCACCATGCGATCTGCTTCCAGTTAATCCAACAGTGGGTAATCATATCAGGCGGCCTCCGAAGCCCGACCTTTACCCACCCGATATGGACAGTTTTCTTTTGGGCCTCGATGCTACGTGGCTGGCATCGGGCGACCTCCCCTCGAAACCACTCTAGCCCAAAAGCGGTGTGATCAAACCCGCTTACCGCCTCCCGCTAAACGACAAAACATCCCATCTCCCACTAAAAGCCAAATGTACCTTTTTCCCCATGTGCCCACCAAACAGTTGAATTTGCAAATAAAACTAAAAAAACTAATTATTTTTTAGTTTTATCATGAAAAAGTTTCTTAGACCTCCATGCAAGTGACAGACGACGTCCAACTTCCAACCCATGTCCAACTGCTGACCTGCAGAAGCCACTGAACTCCAGTTGATCCTCCAGCTAAAATAGACCTCCTGCGACTATGCACAGTCACCCGTCGACTCATCAGAGCCAAAAATTCTAGGTATTTATCCAAATACACCATAAACCCTGCCTCATTACTAAGCCTATTACTCAATTCCTTGAAATTATTAAGTAAAGGAACTCCACTGCAAACTCACAACTGCTCTGTAATTGAACAAAATTGCCACAATTTGATTGAAAACCCTTTCCCCATTCTTAAATAC
>APFE031451136.1:86673-118147 GCA_000404065.3 Pinus taeda
TTACAAAAGTACATAGTAAAGAAACACACTTTACCTAACTCTACACTAGACCAAGTTATACTTAACTATTTCCTATGTGTCGAAATATCCTAACAGGGAGGAAGAGAAGAAAACAACTAGGAAGAGAGGGTTGGAATCCAACAACTACTAATCTTCCATCCATCCTCTCTATTGAAATTGTTCAGTCTTTTTTCAGTCTCAAGGGCTTCCCTAAATTTTTGGTGATGGAACTGCAAAACTTCAGCAATAACACTCGCCTCCTCTATACAAACATGATGTTTGGTACTCTCTGCATGCTCAGCTAAAGCGGAAGACTTGGTTCTCCTATGCTTGAGGTCTGTTGTGTGCTCACTAATCCTTTGTTCTTCCCTCTACAAACTACGTGTAGACAATCTTAATGAAGGTCTGCAGGCTCCGATAGATGAACTAAAGGACAACGCGTTATGCATCTCTTCCTCAGGATGCGGAATTGGTTTACCGAGATCCTCTCCAGGTTGTCCTACGTTGTGTTCCCCCCGGTGCGTTTCTAATCATGTTTATTTATTGTCGATTGAACCGCTGAAATATGGCTTGACTCCGTTCATTAATACAACTGCCCTACAAGTGAGCTCGAACCTTCGGGTTTTTCATAATTTTAATTATGTATATGATAATAATAATAAGAATGACGATATTAATAATAATAACAACAACGTGAATAATAATAATAGGAGTATTAATTATAATAATAATGACGACGGTAATAATAATAATAACAACGAGAATAATAATAATAATAATAGTAATATTAATTATAATATTAATAACAACAACGGTAATAATAATAATAATAATAATAAAGAAGGTAATATTAATAATAATAATAACAGTAATAATAATAATAATAATAACAACGGGAAGAAGAATAATAATAATAATAATAATCTTTCTCCTCCATCTCACATTAATAATAAAGTTGTCAATTTATCTAGTTTCTCCTTTCCCCCTTCGGTTTTTAATGTTTTAAGTAAAGGGTTAAATTTTGCCTTAGCCCCTAAGAAGATCCCAGTGGATGACATTATTTGTGACATAGAATTCGGGATTAGAGGTTTACCTGATAATACTAAAACACTATCAGGCAGAATTGTGCCATAATCCTGAGGAAGGCAAAGCCCCCTATGAGCAACCTTAGCGAGGAAGAATTTGTAGCCCTTAGATCCCTAAACCAGAACAATGATATCGTTGTTCTAAAAGTCAACAAAGGTGGGGCTGCAATCATTCTCAACAAGGTTGATTACCATTGTAAGATGTTGGATCATCTTCATAACAATGGAAGCTACAAGAAGCTTCCCAAAAAACCTTTAAAGAAGATTTTTAGGAATGTGGCCCTTGCCATTAGATCCTGTAATTTTGTGTATTCCTTGCACCATAAGCTCATTGAGAGCAATCCCATCACTCCTAGGATCTATGGGCTCCCCAAAATTCACAAAGAAGGAGCTCCTCTTAGGCCCATTGTCAACACCATTGGTGGTCCTACCTACCTTCTTGCTAAATTCCTTGCCTTAAAACTTAAGCCCTTAGTTGGTCGTTTAGAGTCCTTCGTCAAAGACTCTACTTCCTTTATTAATGAGCTCAAGGGCATTAAGCTGGACCCCGAGGACATTCTCGTTAGTTTTGATATAGTTTCCCTGTACACCTGCATCCTTATAAATGAGGCCATGGAGGTGATCAACCGCCTAACAAATCTGGATACTGCTCGATTAGTTGAGATCTGTCTCACTTCTACTTTCTTCTTTTTTGAAGGGGAGTTCTTTGAGCAAACCCGTGGTGTTGCCATGGGTTCCCCCCTATCCCTTGTCGTAGCGAATCTTTTTATGGAAGATTTTGTATCCAAGGCTCTAAACTCGGCCCACCTCTTGCCGAAGCTTTGGAAAAGATATGTAGATGACACTAATGTCATCTAGTCGCATGGCCAAGAGGAGTTAGATCTCTTCTTCGATCATCTCAACAGTCAATCCTCAGCCATTAAGTTCACCAAGGAACAAGAAGTCGATGATTGCCTCTCGTTCCTTGATATTATTATTTCAAAGAATAGTGATGGCTCCCTCTCCCACCAAGTGTTTTGAAAGAAAACACATACGGAGCAATATCTTCATGCCAATTCCCACCATTTCCCGGTGCAGAAGTTGGGTGTTCTCAACACCCTTGCTACTCGTGCCTTGAGGATCTCTGATGAAAAGAGCTTTGAGAAAGAGAAATCCCACCTCCTTAATGTCTTTGTTGAGAATGGTTATAGTTAGTACCTAGGTCAGAAAGCTTTCCTCAAAACTGCCAAAAATTCATTAAATAAAAGAGAACCAAAAGAGTAGGTCCTAAGTGTCCATCTTCTGTATGTGCAGGGGACTACTGATAAGATTGCAATGATTCTTAGGAAGCATAATGTCCCCTAGACCTTTAGACTCCTCAACACCATTCGTAAGTCCCTCAGATCTATGAAGGATCTTGTCGACCCTAAGGATATGAAAAGGGTATATATTATTCCTTGTTCCCGTGGGACCCCCTATATTGGTGAGACTGGTTTCTCCATTAATCAAAGGATTAGTGAGCACGCAGCGGACCCCAAGCATAGGAGAACCAAGTCTTCCGCTTTAATTGAGCATGCGGAGAGTACCAAACATCATGTTTGTATAGAGGAGGCGAGTGTTATTGCTAAAGTTTCGCAATTCCATCACCGCAAATTTAGGGAAGCCCTTGAGATTGAAAAAAAACCGAACAATCTTAATAGAGAGGACGAATGGAAGATTAGTAGTTGTTGGATCCCAGCCCTCTCTTCCTAGTCGTTTTTTCCCTTCCTCCCCTCCCTCCTTTTTAGCTGGTTCTGGGTCTAATCTTCCCCTTGTTTTCTCATATCCTTCTCTCTTTGGCCTTTAGACTTTGATAAGTTGTTTTGAAATATTGTATTAGTTATGGATAATCTTTAGTTGTTGGGTCCCTGCCCTCGCCTCTTACTCACTCTTCAGGGTTATTTTATTTTCTTAAGTTATAGGTACTCGACTTTAGTAATAAAATTAATTGAATATTATTATGATAATTCTATTATACTAATGGTTACAATACATTATTCCTTTCAAAACTCTATTAATAATTCTATATATTGACATCAATCTAGTAACATGCTATTTAAAATAATAAAAAATAATAATAGTCTTCTAACCCAAATATAATTTAAAATGAATATTTATAAATATTATTTTAAATATTATTCGAAATATAAGTTCATAAATACTTTAACTTTTAATAAAAAAATAACTAAATATTATATATATTTAATGACTTTTAAACTAACTATTAATTTAAATTAATTTATTTTATAATTTATCTATTTTAAGTCTTTTTAACCTTTATTTTAATAAATATATAACTAACTACCACTTTAATATTCATTGGATTTGACTTTATTATTAAAATAAAGGTCGTGCCCTTAATCCTGTTCAACTAACCGTTTCCCAGTCAAATTTAGCCGTTAGTCAAAATAGCCGTTAAGAAATATAGCCATTGGATGTTCTGCTCTTACTATTTAATATGCAAGGCTGGATCTGATTCTTCAACTTGTCCCGGCGATGAACCACACTTGTTGATTCGAAACGCGTTGACAAAAAAATTTTCATGTGATTTACGCTAAAAAGTTTCTCATTAAATTGATATGGATTACAGAAGCCTCAAACTGTTTATTCATATGATATTAACAAGACTCAGAGCATGTGCACTAGTACCACTGAAATAAAATAAAGAACTGAACTACACGAAATATTGATTATATTGATTTTGATCGATATTAACATTATAACCCCTTGTGGATGCCATCATACCTTTCAAATCTTTCAAACTTGTTCTTGTAGCGCAAATAAACATATTTTAAAACTTGTAAAGAACTGTTTATTTAAATGATATTAACAAGACTCAGAACATGTGCATGTGTACTACTGAAATCAAATAAATAACTGAACTACACAAAATATAGCAAATTCCTTTCACAAAAATTTAATGTCACTAACTTGTACTATAAATTCGTTCTAAGAAATTGCACCCAAAAGTCATATGTCGTCTGCCTCAAAGAACATGAATATATGATTACAGCTTTCTATCATGTCAAGAAACACTAGATGGTATAAAAATAAATTGAATTAGGCAACCATGGTGTATCCAAGCCACAGGAACAATGGAAATTGAGCAACTGCCATGAAAAGCAGAAGGTAGTGATGCCTGCTTGAATCTCTGTCATAACTCCTAGCCTCAGCAAATAAGATTCTCTTCATGGTCTTAACCAAGAAAATTCCCATGCACAGGCACGTCCAAGGCATCACAACATAGTACGAATAATTCCAAACAATCCGTGCCAAAACAGAAAGAGCTACGCCCACAAAAGCATAGCCCCCATATGCAACGAGGTCTAAAATTGGAGCTTCTCCACCACCGAGTGTATATAATGACAATCGTAACAGAAATAACTGAGCCAACCAGCCGAGGAGACCCTTTGAGAATTGAATACTCAATGCCTCGGGACTGAACCTGCTCGACATGAACATCAGAATCAGGTCGGAAAAACAAGTTCAATGATCTAGATTCTATACCGTAGAAATTTTTTGCTTTCTCAAAATAATAGAACAAAATCCAAACAAATCCATACTATACATTCTGAGAACAATGGCATCCATTTGTCTTCCGGTATAAAATTTAAATTTTAGATATACACTGATCGCAGAAATATGCAGTTTATGTTTTTCATTTTTTTCTAAGGATTTAATAGAAGATGATGAATAGTGCAAGAATTTAGACCTATTGTAAAGTCCCCAGAGTATTAACTGCCCCAAGGGGCAAAGTAGCCTATCAATCCCCATAGTCTATAGTCTTTGATAAAGGGGAAAACCCCAAAATACCCAATGTTTTGGCAACAAGGGACAAGTTTTTGGGGCAGCTGAGGCAAAAAGCTCAAAGTTGGGGGTTGCCATGATCCCCTTTTAATTAATTAAGGAGGAGAAACCCCCACAAGGAAATCTTTAAATACAGGAGTTAAAATTATTTGATCATCACTGGATTGGACTAATTTGTCTCTGCTTTTTTTGAGCCTGAGGCTCTGACGGTTCTAAGACCCCTTTCTCTTCTTGACCACTTTCAGTGGAGGTGATCCCACCCTACCTAGTCACCTTTTTCTTGTTCTGGGACAGATCATTGGAGCTATTCTATTTGGCCTAAGAATTGAATATTTTCCCTTGTTCTGGCACACGGCATATTCTTTAGGGCAGGTATTCATACTCCGTTCCTTGATGCGGATTGGCTTTCTGTAGCAAAATTGCAGGTTCATTCTGGAAAAATTCTCGGTGGACATTTCTGAGGCCAGTTCAGCCACATGGCCTAGTCTTGAGACAGGATTCAGCACCTCCCCTTCTTGAGACTATGCGAATCTGTTCTGAGGCAAAACAATGACTAATTACCTGAGGCAGACCGTGAATCTGAGGCTGAGATTATGTGAGACAGGGACAACTTTGCTGAGGTAGACCGAGACCATCTAAGCAGAATTCTGGTGCTTCCTGGGGCAATTCAGAGGGTTGTTTATACTTTGTGACAGACCAAACGTTCTTGAGACAAATTGGTGCTCCTGAAACAGAGTTTAAAAGCATTTCCTGAGGCAGATTGGAGACAGAATTCGGCCATTTTCCTGAGCAGTTCGGTCAATTCCAGAGGTGGCTCGACCCCCTCTTTCCTGGAGTCGGAATTCAGTGGGTTTCTTGGTCAATTTTTATAGCAGAGTTCGGAGTTTGTCCTGAGGCTGTTTGGACACCCCTGAGTCAAATTTGCAAACTATTTCAGGTCATGTTGTGGGAGATTGAATGTTGATAGAACTCTGTTAGGCAAGGACTGAATACTAGAACTGTTGTCTAAAATTGTTGATGATTGAGTTACGGTACTGTGATCAATGGAATATCATATTACTAGTTGAATGAACATTGCTATTTATTGTGGACTATATTGCTTATTTATGTGCTCTACTATTGAGTGACCTCATATTTCATTACTGTACAAGCAATGAAATTATGTTGGAAACCCTAGTCTCTAAGAATAACTAAGGACAAAATTGCCCTAGGAAACAACTATTCGCTAGCATGTGGCATTTTGCAGCAATTTGTTGATGTTTGTAGCTCAGGCAGGTACTTCGGCACAAGCCTAAGTGTTTAAGTGTGCAGGAGTCACCTAATACACCCTTAACCTTAGCAATTACTTCAGTGATTAAAGTAATTTCTTTTTATAAGAAAAAAGTGAGTTAATCTAATAAAATGCAAAGGTTTCAAATTAGTGAATTAGATTAATCTCAACCATTGATCTCAAATGAAGTGAGATATAATCTCAACCATCAATTGCTTTGGAGATTAGTGTTGTGGATTCAGTTAACAACTCAAGCTTATAAAATAAAGGTTAGGCCAAGGGAGCTAGACACACAGTGAGCAAATGTAATGTCGCCTACGAATTGAGGACAAATAGGACTTATTAGCCTACCCATCCCCATAGGCTACAGTCCTGCATAAAGGGGATAAAAACCCCCAAAATACCCATTATTGGGCAAATTTTCTGTCAGCGGGGCGAAAAAACCCAAAATCGGGGTTTTGAGTAAGGTTCACTCAATCAATTAAAAAGAGATGAAACCCCTTAGAAATCTATAAATATTAAATAGAGGAGGTTTCAATTCATTTGGATGCATCAAGTGTGGTTAATTTCATTCTGTTTTTGAGCTTTTTGCTCGGAGGGTTTTAAGACCCCACTTTTTCTCTTGTCAATTTCGGTGGTGAAAGATTCCACCCTAGTTAACCAATTCTCTCTTTTCTCTATTTGGGCACAGGAATCCTTTTAAGGGAAGAATGCATTTCTTGAAGGCTTGTTATTTTTCTCTGATTTGGGCACAAGGTTCTCTAGTCTGAAGTAGCAAAATCTTCTTGGACGGTAATCTGGATCTTTTCGGAAACAGCAGAAGACTTCTCTTCCCTTGTTTGGTACAGGAAATTCTTTTAAGTAGAAGCGGAAACTCCATTGTATTAATTTCTCAGTTTGGACACAAGAATCTTATTTTGGGCAACGAGCAAAACTTTCTAAAAGGTAGCGAAGAACTTTGAAGAATAGCGTAGATCTTTTGGGCACAAGGACGAACCTGGAAAAACGAGCGAAGTCACTTTGCATTTTGATTGGCATGTGATTAATTATTGAATCGGAACGAAATTCTCTAAGCGCAGGAGGTCATGCACTTTTCTGTTGAAAACTGACTATCAGCACAGGAGGTAATTCAAGAAAGACGTTAATAATTAAATCTTGTTCTAGTCTGATGTGAATTTCTACCTAAGTGAGTTGCGGCTCTCTATAGGCACCCGACGTATACAAGTCCAAACCCTAGTCCTGCGATTAGGGCTTTCACCGTAGATCTGATCCCCTACTCTGGAGTAATTATCTGAAGTTTTACTAGTTTATTGTGCATGACTGGGTTATTGAGAGTTTATAATTAGCCGCTCTTGACAACAAAGGGTTTCTGTCAGCAAATCAAGGGATTCATCCTCCTAACAAAAGTATCCATGACAGACTAATAATTAGGAGTGTTGAAATAGTAAGGGAATTAGGAATATACATATATTGAAGCATGCCTAATTGAAGTCTGCTAGATATCTATGGAATTTGTATTGGAAATTATAAATTGATTATTGTGCACTGTTGCTAGTTGTTATTGTTGAAAAATCTAAAGGGCTATAGTTAGGATGACTTCTCTTAAACTTGGTAACTACTTGTGATGTCTTGTTACTTTTTCTTACTTATTAGTGTCTTCTCATATTATTATATTATTCTTATCATCAAACAACTACCAAAACAAGAAGATCAATAGTACGCAAGAACACAGGATATAGGTTGCAAGCCAAGGCCAAAACCTCTCCACTTGAGAGGAAAACCCACAAATCTCTTCTCTTCTTATAGATTCTTCAAATGGCGAATTCCAAGACCTCTAGACCAAGACCAATACCCTTCCAAGACCAAGTCCGACCTTCTTGATGATGTGCTTCCTTTGTCCAAGTCAAACCCAATCAAATCTCTTCCAGCAGCACAACTTTGACCCCCAACTACTGAATTTCGGCCTCTACTGCAGGTCTAAAATTTTCGGCCCTCAATAACAGCGGCTGCGTTCACACATGTGAGTAGATTAGAGTTGCCAAAGCTTCGTTTTACCTTTGCTTGTGTTTCTCCTTCTTCTAGGGCTTGAGGATGACCTAGTAGACCTTCCTTCGACCTTCTTTCTGCAATTCCTTCAAGTTCGATCATGTAGCAGCAAAACCCTAGCCTCCTTCCTTCGCACGTGTGAAAAGTGAGAGAGAAAAAAACCCAAACACTTGCCCTTTTGTCCTTCCTTCTTCATTGACCTTCTTTTTCTTCTCCTTCGCTTGAATGATGAGAGAATGAATGATTGTCTCTAGGAGATCGAGTTCCCTCCTATATATAGGCTTCCAAGGTGGACGAAGTACCCTAATTGAGGCTGACTTCTTAGTTGCCAAGCCGACTTGATCTTGGAGGGTATTTTGACTCTTTTAAATACAAAAATAATTCTTTTTATAGGTTACAATGTGCTCAATGGGGTCTTCTTCATATGGCAATGACTCTTTTGACATCTTGACCCTATGACAAACCCTAGAAGCACTCAATAGGTGCTTGACCTCTAAAATAAAAGACCTTGAGCATGAAACCCATGCTACAAAAACAATAATAATAATTTTCTTTCATTTTATAATAATATAATATACAATATTCAAAAGTACATTTCATAATTGTGAAGACCAAACCTAGTTACATAATTTTCAACACTCCCTCTTAACTAGGGAGGTATTCATAAATGTTACATGGAAATTCTCAAACTGAAAAGAAACTCCATTTTTCATTATAGATTTGTACTCTTCATTCATGCCATCTTTTCATTCTTGATGTCCCACAGCCTCTTCAAAGGTGAATGGTTCTGCTTCTATTAACTTCGTCATATAGGCTGCATACCGAGAATATCTTTTGGGCTTCTTATTTTCCCTGAATGTGCCTTTGGCTGCTCCATGTCCTTCTACATCTAAATGAGTAGACTTCAACCAATTAAGTCTTTTTTGTTTTCAAGGATTACCACAGGTTGCACAGGTTCTCTAGGACCTTCATCTTCATGATTTGAGTTTTCTTCCTCCCTTGTGCATTCTTCCTCAAATATTGGAAGTTCATCATCAGAGTCCATCGGGAGGTCCTTTGATTTCTTGAATGCAATATTTTCATCAAAAAATTCATCTCGGCTTACTTCTATTTGATGTCCTTCCTTTAGGTAGATCCTATATGCCTTTGAAGTATCACTATAGCCAACAAATATTCCCTTCATGCTTGTAGGATCCAACTTCTTTCTCTTATACTTTGGAATGTGAATATAGACAGGACAACCAAATATTCAGACATGGTCCAAGCTTGGTTTCTTCCCAATGAATGCTTCTTCAGGAGTCGTGTTGTCTAGTGATCTGTGAGGACTTAGATTTTGAATATATACAGTGGTCTTTGTTCCTTCACCCAACAGCAATTTTGGCAAATTTTGATCATGTAACATGGCCCTTACACTTTCTTCAATAGATTGCTTCTTTTGTTCAACAACTCCATTTTGTTCGAGATTGTATGGGTCTATCAGCTCCCTCTTAATCCTAGTCTCCTTACAGAAAGCTATGAGTTCCCTTGAAGTGTATTCTTCTACATTGTCAGATCTTAAGATCTTTATCCTTTTTTCTGTAAGGTTCTCCACTTCAACTTTGCATTCTTGAAATTTGTTGAATACTTCATCATTGGTCTTCAACGAATAAAACTAAGTTTTCCTTGAGTGGTCATCAATGAATGTTACATAATATAGATGACCTCCAAGAGACTTTGTAGACATAAGACCACAGACATCAGAATGAATGAGATCCAGAATTTCTTTTGACCTTGAAGCACTGCTTCCAAACAGTCTCTTAACATTTCTACCTAATGCACATCCCTTGCATACTCCTCCATGATCCTCCTTGAGTTCAGGGATGCCATTCACCATTGAATTTAGAGTTGGTAAGATTTTGTAGTGAAGGTGTCCAAACCTTCTATGCCAAAGTTCACATGCACTTACTTCAATGTGAACCAAAGCTTGAGAGAGAGGAGTCAACAATCTGTAGTCTTCCTTCATGAATCCCAATTATCTTTGCATTTTTTATGTTAGAGTTTTTATCTCGTACTAAAACCTTTCCATCTATAAAAGCAACTCTATCCCCTTTATCTTCTAGACATGAAATAGAAAGTAGATCCTTTTGCAATCCTAGAACAAATAGGATGTTGTTGAGATGAATATTTCCTACATTCTCTAGCTCTAGCAAGGTTGATCCAATTCCTCTCATAAGATAGCTCTTCTTGTCACCAAGTTCAACGGAGTAGGAGGATTTTCCTCTTGATAAAGTCTATAGTTGTTTGTGCTCACCTATCATATGTCTTGATGTTCCACTGTCGATGACCCGAATATTCTCATCTTCAAATGTGTCAGTAAGTGTTGAGAATAGTCCTTCATCCTTTAGAGAAGTCTTGGTCATTCTATCCTTTATGGATAATAGGAGATTCCATAATGCTTTGATACCTTTCTACATATGACTTGCTATCATAGAACACTTCTTCAAAGACTTCTTCAAGGATGTATTGATCATTAGCATGCCCTTAGCCAACCTTAGCTCTGATACCATGTTGAGAAATTTAAAGGGCTATAGTTAAGATGACTTCTCTTAAACTTGATAACTACTTGTGTTTTTTTACTTTTTCTTCCTCATTAGCTTGTTCTTGTATTATTATGTTATTCTTATGATCAAACAGCTACCAAAAAAAGAAGATCAATAGTACACAAGAACACAGGATATAGGTTGTTGCAAGCCAAGGCCAAAACCTCTCCACTCGAGAGGAAAACCCACAAATCTCTTCTTTTATTATAGATTATTCAAATGACAAATTCCAAGACCTCTAGACCAAGACCAATACCCTTCCAAGACCAAATCCGACCTTCTTGATGATGTGCTTCCTTTGTTGAAGTCAAACCCAATCAAATCTCTTCCAACATCACAACTTCAACCCCCAGCGACAAAATTTCGGCCTCTATTGCAGGTTTGAAATTTTCGGCCCTCAATAACAGTTGTTGCCTTCACACGTGTGAGCAAATTAGGGCTTCCAAAGCTTCTTTTGACCTTCACTTGGGTTTCTCCTTCTAGGGCTTGACGATGACCTAATAGACCTTCCTTCGACCTTCTTTCTACAATTCCTTCAAGTTCGATCTTGCAGCAACAAAACCTGAGCCTCCTTTCGCGCTTGTGAAAAGAGAGAGAGAAAACAACCCAAACACTTGCCCTTTCGTCCTTCCTTCTTTGTTGCCCTTCTTTCTTCTTCTCCTTCGCTTAAATGATGAGAGAATGAATGATTGTCTCTAGGAGGTCAAGTTCCTTCCTATATATAAGCTTTCAAGGTGGATTAAGTACCTTAATTTAGGCAACCTTCTTCGCTGCCAGGCCAACATGGTCTTGGAGGGTATTTTGACTCTTTTAAATACAAAAATAATTCCTTTTATAAGTTACAATGTGTCCAATCGGGGCTTCTTCATATGACAATGACTCTTTTGACATCTTGACCCTAGGACAAACCCTAGAAGCACTCAATGGGTGCTTGACCTCTAAAAGAAAAGAACTTGAGCATGAAACCCATGCTACAAAAACAACAATAATAATTTTCTTCATTTTACATATACAAGATTCAAAAGTACATTTCAAATTTATGAAGACCGAACCTAGTTACAAATTTTTCAACAGTTATCGATAGTTACATTGTTGTGAATGGTTGAAGTATCATAATTGTGAACTGGTTTCTAAACCTTGAAATTCTAGTGAACGTGTTTAGCACTGTCATCACAGAGTCCCTCTACAATTGCATTTGAAATTGCAGAATCCACAATATGAACTACAGTGTTGATTGATACCTTTGAATTGTGTCTTCTATAAAAACCCTAGGGAAAACTAGGGCAAAATTATACTGCCCCATTAGAGAGGTATCAGAGCCTAGCATCCTGCTAACCGTAAGTATATGAATCGTGCATGGTTCCTACGGATACAAGCAATGTCACTATAAGGAAAAAGAGGAATACCCACCATTCCGCCATGGGAGATAGAACAGGACAAGGAGAACAAGACCCTGGTATTCTACTTCAGGAATTGATATAGTGATAGCAGCAGATGCATCAACAGCTGCATGAGCAAGGGCAACAAATGTTTCAAGGGCAGCGGCAGATAGCATAGGTATTGACCCAAGGGCAGCAACAAATCGCAATGTTGATGGGTCACCTCACAAGACAGCCAAATGTCGCTTCCACCAATAGAACTACCATGGAGAGAAGTGGAAACCATAATCCTAGTCCACCCATCAACCAAGCAAACAACATAAAGAGCAGTCGACCACTTCTACCACAATTCACAGATAATCATGTGCTGATAGCCCAAGAAGCGGTTGTACCAAATCAGCTCCTTAACAACTATGTTCAAGATTATGCAAGATTGGACGAAAATACTCTCGCAGTTATGACCTCCAACTAGTACAGAGACTTTCGATAAAGGAATTACCCCGGGGATAGCTTAATGGGGAACTAGTTCGCAAGGTGAGTAAACTTCCTCTACCCTCATTTGATGGATCATCTAAATGTAAAGCAAGGGCTTGGGTGCAACAATTGGACACCTACTTCAAGCTCAATCCTATGGCTGAAGTAGACACAATCCAATTTTCCACATTGCACTTAGAAGGGGAAGCACATGAGTGGTGGTATCATGGTCTAGTAACTTTGGGAAATGCCAACATTACTTCTTATGAAGATTTTACACAAAGACTAATAGAAAGATTCGATAGAAAGAACCCAGACATCCACTTCAGAGAACCGACACTACTTAAACAAAGAGGGTCACATGAAGAGTTTATTGTAGAATTTGAATGCACAACAGTTATGGTGTATATTTGAAGAGTGATTAGTTATGCTTTTCACCGAAGCATTAGCTGAGCTCCTACAAGGATGGGTCAAGGTATTGAATCCCGCCACTCTTAAAGAAGCCATCAAGAAGACTCGAGACATGGGAAATGCAGCCACTAAATCTAAGGCTCCATCTAAGCCTTTCATTCCTCCAAAAGATAAGGAGATGAAGTCTTTCCAACATGATGGGCCCAAGAGGGACAAACTAGATGAGGAAACTCGAAGCAAATTAAGGAGAAAAAAACTATGTTTTACTTGCAGGGAATGATGGAAATTTGGACGTCGTTGTTTAGGAAAGGGGAAGATTCACTACATCTAAGTGCTCTCTAACAACAAAGAAGAAGAAGGGGCCACTCCAAGTACCGATTAAAAACCACCGCAAAAGGAAGCAAAGGAAGAAGAAAAGCCTAACGGCCCCAAGGAAGAACCGCCACAAGAATAAAGGACCAGGGAAGAAAAGAAATCACGACCACAGGTTAAGATTGCAACCCTTTCAAGCACGCCCAAGTATTACACCTCCAAGGTCAAGGGAGTCGTTAAGGGACAATGCATCACAGCCCTAATTGATGGTGGAGCCACGCACAACATCATTGATGTTGCAGCACTAGTCACTAAAAGGGGACTTCCCACCAAAGAACTTGAGGGATTGGATGTGATAGTTGCGGATGGATACAACTTGGATCACACATGAATGATTCTAGGTTTAAGTGTAACTGTCGGTAACTATACTTTTACGAGTGAATTTTATGTAATAGATCTTGCAAACCTCAACATGGTATTGGGAATTCAATGATTGTATTTGTTGGGCAAGCACACGATGGACTACCAAGCATTGGAAATGGAATTCATAGCACCAAATGGTAGTAAGGTCGTATTAAGAGGCATGTCAAATTGCGGCCCACAGGTCGTGTCATCTAGAAGAATGGAAGCCCTTTTTAGGCATGGAGATATAATATATGCGGCAAAATGTAAGGTCATGACCCAAAAAACTTCTGACAACGACAAACTACAATACAAGATAGATATTCAACAAGTATTGGACAAGCATGCTTCAGTTTTTGGTGACATTCCTCCAGGATTGCCTCTTAAAAGAGTATTTGAGCGTGTGATCACCACACTGTACCGACATCCAAAGAAGTTCATGGATGAGATAAAAAAACCATCCAGTAATTGTTAGCCATGGGCTATATCAGACCCAACTAAAGCCCGTTTGCATCGTCTGTGGTCTTGGTGAAGAAGGATGGCACGTGGAAAATTTGTATTGATTACCGAGCATGCAACAAGAAGACCATCAAAAACAAGTACCCCATTCCCCAGATCGATGGGTTATTGGATGAACTATATGGAGCAATGTATTTTTCAAAGATCAATCTGCGATGTGGATATCATCAAATTAGGGTTCAAGAATAAGATGTGCCAAAAACAACATTTTGATCCCACTATGAGCACTATGAATTTTTGGTCATGTCATTTGCGCTAACCAATGCCCTCCGCTACCTTCCAATCCTACATGAACAGGATCTTCAACAAACAGCGAAAGCAGTTTTTGTTGGTATTCTTTGACGACCTTCGCATATGCAGTGAGACATGGGATGATCATTTGGGACATTTGGATCAAATTTTGAGCATCATGCAAGAACAGTCTCTTATGCCAAGGCATCAAAGTGTGAATCTGGGTTTATGGAAATTTTTTATTTAGGACATATGATTAGAGCAACAGGGGTACAAGTTCATCAAGAGAGGATCTAAGCAATAGTGGATTGGCCTACACCCAAAACCCTGACAGAGTTACAGGAGTTCCTAGGGATCTGCAGCGACTATTGACGATTTGTTACAGGGTTCTCCCAGTTAAGTGCACCTTTGACAAACTTAACTAAAAAGGAAGCATTCAGGTGGTCAGAAGAATTTGATAGGGCGTTTAACAAGCTTAAGGAAATAATAGCTCATGTCCAGTACTGGCTCTTCCCGACTTTGGTCAACCGTTTATATTAGAGTGTGATGCGTCAAGAGAAGGAATAGGGATTGCTCTAATGTAAAAGGGCCACCCTATCGCATTCGAAAGTCGGAAGCTGGAAGATACAAAAAGACTTTACTCCATATATGACAAGGAGATGTTGGCTATCATGCACGTGTTGGCAAAGTTCAAACAATATTTGGTGGGCAATAGGTTCGTAGTCAAGACAGACCACAACAGCCTACGTCATTTTTTGGGACAAAGGGACTTGAACAAATGACATCAAAAATGGGTAAGCAAAATCCAAGCTTTTCATATTGACATTGAGTATGTGAAGGGGAATAAGAACGTTGTGGTCGATTTACTTTCCAGGAAAACCAACAACATGTGTCCTCATGGAACTCACAAAGGATTGGAAGGCACACCTCTTCACAAAATATGCCAAGACCCTGTTTTCTTGTGCATTAGTCAACAAAATCATCCAAGATGACAGGTACAAAATAGTTGATGAAGTCATTTACTATAAATATAGGATATACCCGGTTCCTGAGTCTACACTCAAGGATAAAATTTTGAAGATTACACATGATATTCCTTCAATTGGACATTGGGGTTCTTTAAGACATATCGGCAAATTCGGGAACCATTCTTGTGGAAAGGGTTCAAACTTCAAGGAATATGTGATGAAATATGTCACGGAACGCGTGACATGTCAAAAGAATCAGGTTGAGCATACACATCCTGCAAGTCTACTCCAACCTCTACCAATTCCAGAATAAAAATGGGAGAGCATCTCGATGGACTTCATCACAGGGTTACCCAAAGCACAAGGCAACGATTGCATATACACAGTAGTAGACAGGTTGACTAAATTCGCACACTTATTTACTATCTCAGTTGATTACTCAACCAAACAAGTGGCAGAATTGTTCTTCGAAGAGGTCTTTAGGCTACATAGGTTGCCAAGGAATATAGTTAGCAATCGCGATAGTAGATTTATGGGCGCATTTTGGCAGGAACTTTTCAGACTAGCTATCACCCGCAAACCGACGGTCAGCCATAAATGATGAATAAGTGGATTGAAGGGTATCTGCGCAACTATGTGACAGGTCAACAGAAGGCATGGATTAAGTGGTTGTACCTTGGGGAACATTGCTACAACACCACCTACCACTTATCCATTGGGATGACACCCTTCAGGGCTCTGTATGGATATGATGCACCCTCCTTCACCGACAGAATTTTTCGAGATAGCAAGGCACCCTAGCCAGAGACTAGATACAGGAGAGTCAGGACATTCTCAAGGTAATCAAGGAGAATATACAGGTTGCTCAAAATCAGCAAAATATGTACACAGACCAGTGTCGGACAAAACGCAGTTTTGAGGTAGGAGATCTTGTCTTCTTACAATTACAGCCCTACATGCAATCTACACTCATGAAAAGCAGGGCAGAAAAATTTAAGGCGAGGTTTTATGGGTCGTACAAAATTCTCTGAAGAGTGGGTGAAGTGTCATATGAGTTGGAGCTACCGAGTGACAACAAAATCCACAATTTATTCTATGTGTCGTGCCTCAAGAAGGTTGTGGATCAGCAAGTCACCACCTCTGTCGAATTGCCACCATTAGATGAAGAGGGACAACTAAAACTGGTTCTGGAAGCGATCATGGTCGTACGAGAAAAGCAATTAAGAGGAAGTGTAAATCCGGAATATCTCATCCGATGGAAAAACTTACCAGAAGACACGTCGTGAGAAGGAGAATGGTTTCTGCAACACCCAAACTTGCAATTGCTTGAGGACAAGCAATCTCGGGCAGGGAGGGCTATAATGTCCTCTATAAATTGAAAAACAAATAAGACTTATTAGCCTATCCATCCCCGTAGGCTATAGTCCTCCATAAAGGGGACAAATAAACCCAAAATATCCATTATTAGGCAAATTTTAGGTTAACTAGCCGAAAAAACCTAAAACTGGGGTTTTGAGTAAGGTTCACTCAATCAATTAAAAAGAGATGAAACCCCTTAGAAATTTATAAATAAAGGAGGCTTGAATTTATTTGGAGGCATCATGTGTGGTTCATTTCATTCTATTTTTGAGCTTTTTGCTTTGAAGGTTTTTAATGGCAGAAGTGTCCTCAGACACGTAATTTTATTAATAAGAAAAAAGACAATTACATTTGGAATTTTGCAAGAGTTTACACCCGAACAACCAAACACTCTTGCAATGAGCTATTTATAAGCTCAATGTCCTAACTACCTCTAATTATGGATCACTTATAAAATAACAAGTGTCCACTTACAATAAAAGCTATTCAAACAACTTACTAACATTCTCCTAAATTAGAGCCTAAGATACGACACATTTGTAGAGTCATATCTTGTTACAACAATATACTAATTCTAAATGTCTCCATTAAATAATTAAATATTCCAGATTAATAATTATTAATTTAATATCTTAAATTAATAATTATTTTATTCTAACTTTATAACCTATGATAATATTTATTTTGGATCTAACATTCCCCCCTATGATCCAAAGATACATTACAACAGATAGCAAGTTCATCCCTGAGCTTAGTAAATTTTATTCTGCCAAGAGGTTTCGTGAAAATGTCAAAGATCTGATCTTCTGAAGGACAATAAATTGGCTTGGGGACATCTTTGGCAATGAGAGATCTGATATGATGATACTTGGTGTCCACATGCTTTGTCTTTGAATGAAAAACTGGGTTCTTGGCAAGCTTGATGGCTAACTGGCTATCAATGAATAATGACGTAGCTTCTGCTTGAGAAATGCCCAAGTCCTGCAGAATTCTACATAAGAAAACAATTTCACATGCTGCTTCCCATGCTGAAATGTACTTTGCTTCTACTGAAGAAGTGGCCATTGTAGCTTGTTTCTCACAACTCCAAGACACTGTTGATGACCCCATGTTCATTAAATAACCTGATGTTGATGCTCAATCATCATACTTCCAGCAAAGTCGGCATCTGAAAATCCACCGAGTACAAAGTTTTTAGTCTTTGTGTAAAGAACACCAAAATCTTTTGTTCCTTGGATATATCAAAGAACTCTTTTGTTGGCATTATAGTGATTGTCTCATGGTTCCTGCATAAAACGGAAAAGAATACTAACTGCATAAGATAGATCAGGGTGAGTATTTGTCAAATAAATCAAGTTGCCAATCAACTATCTATAAGTAGTGATATCCACCATGTCGCCCCCTTCAAATTTTGAAAGTTTCAAGTTTTGCTCCATGGGGGTAAGAACAGGCTTGCAATCTTGCATTCCAAATCGTTGAAGAACCTCTGCTGCATACTTACTCTGAGAAATGAAAATATGATGTGGACGTTGGAAAACTTCAACTCCAAGATAGTAGTGAAGTAATCCCAAATCTGTCATCTTAAAACCTGCATGTAACTCCATTTTCACCTGTGCAATATGATCATCATTATTTCCAGTAATGATCAAATCATCAGATTCACTTCGTTGAAAACCAACTTTCCTAAGGTATTCATCCATTTTTGCATACCAAGCTCAGGGAGCTTGTTTCAACCCATATAAAGCCTCGATCAATTTGCAGACTTTATGTTCCTGCCCTTCAATTTCAAAACCTGGTGGTTGTGTCATATATACTTTTTCCTGTAAATCCCCGTTGCGAAAAGCACTTTTTACATCCATTTGATGAACTTTCCATCCTTTTTGAGCGGCCAATGCAAGTGTTAATCGGATGGTGTTCCATTTAGTTGTTGGAGCAAAAGTTTCCTCATAATCAATGCCTTCCTGCTGCGCAAAACCTTTAGCAACAAGTCTTGCTTTCCAAGTTTCCAAGTGTTGTTACCAATTACTGCTTGATATTCCTCAATCATAGCCTGTTGCCATTCTTTATGTTTTATTGCTTCGTTGTATGTGGAAGGTTCAGTAAGATCATTTGCTATCAATGCAAAATTTCCTCGACTTCTGTGTGACTTCCTTGTTCCTGTTTTATTCTGCTCATCAGGCCTTACATCTTTCAAAAGTGAACTGCCCATTTTGGTAGTTGATGCTCACTTGTTTGAGATTCTGAAAAGTCACCATCATTGTAAAGAGGATTAATGTAAACTGATGTTCATCAATCAGTTAAAGATTCTGGAGGTGGAGAATCACTGTCTGAAGAACTGATGTTGCTTGGATATACGAATGAACTGCTAGAAGATCCTGATGGTGTTGTTGAAGTAGATGGACTGGATGAATCATCTTCAGATGAAGGAAAATCAAGTTCATACCAATTTGGTGAATTTGGTTGAGTTTGTGTATTTCCTTTTCTTTGACTGCCTTTAGTTTCTAACTTTTGAAGAAGACTTTCGATTTCTTCAACACTCTTACTTTCTGTTTCGTCAAAAATTACATCCCTGCTCACAATAAATTTTCCATTGGTCAAAAGACGGTACCCTTTCTTCTCATTAGAATACCCAATCATTGTGCATTTCAAACTTTTGGAGTCAAGCTTAGTTCTTTTTCCTTTCGGAACTAAGGCATAACATACTGATCCAAAAACTCTAAGATGTTTAACTCGAGGTTTGAAACCAAACCAAGCTTCATAAGGTGTGATTCCGTCTAAAGAAGCAGTTGGAGATCTGTTTCTTAAGTAGACAGCTGTATGAATTGCTTCTGCCCAATATGTTGAGCTTAACTTTTTGAAAGTTAACATAGATCTCGCCATTCCTAACAAGGTGCGGTTCATTCTTTCTACTACTCCATTTTGCTGTGGAGTGTAAACAGTTGTAAGATGTCTTCTTATGCCATTATTGCTGCAATAAGTTTTGAATTCATTTGAAATGAATTCTCCCCCATTATTTGTCCTAAGAGTGCCTATCTTTTCTTTGACTTCCTTTTCAACAAGTTGGAGAAAAATTTTAAACTTCTCAAATGCTTCTGACTTTTGCTTCAAGAAATAAACCCAAGTCATTCTACTGAAATCATCAACGAATAGTAAGAAATATTTGCAACCACCAAATGAAGTTTGTAGCGGTGCACAAACATCACTGTGAACTAGTTGCAGCAGCCTGTTTGCGCTCCATGAACTTGTTGGAAAACTTTCTCGACTTTGTTTTCCATAAATGCAAGCTTCACATTTTGCATTTTCCTTTTTGAAAGTTGGATGTCCCTTAACCATCCATTGTTTTTGCAATTGAGAAAGACTCAAAATTTAAATGTCCATATCTTACATGCCATAATCTTATAGGTGAAATTCCTGTAGTCACTGCCCCTGCAAAATTTGAATACCTTAGAATAATTGTCCCTTTCATCCTTAACAATTTTCCATCTTCATAACCTGTCATCGCAATTTGCAAGCCTTGTTTGACTAAATTAATCTTAACTAGACCATCTTCCATAATTACCTGATGTCCTGCTTGTCGAATCATGACTAAAGATAATAAATTTTTCATAAAGGTTGGTACATACCATACATTTGAAATCATTTTCTCTCAAATGCCAGGGAGAGAAACTTTAACTGCACCTTTTCCATAAGGAGTATGTTTTGTATCATCTGCGAGAAAGATGGAATTAAGATGACAATCTTGAAAATTCCAAAAGAAGTCTCATCGACAAGTCATGTGCTGAGTTGCTCCTTAATCCAAGATCCAAGCATCTTCATAATCACTTTTAAGATGGGAGGAAAGTTGTAATTGTGCCGAAGAAGTAAAGACATATTTTGAACCATCATCATCTTGATCATTTGCAAATTATGCTGAGTGCTGATGAAACTTGGGGATTTTGTCAATAGAAGTTCGGCAATCTTCAGTATAATGTCCAACTTTGTTACATCTTCGACAAACAATTTGACTTAAGTCTCTTCCTCTTCCTGGAGACTGTCCTCTGCCTCTACTTTGACTTCTGTTTTGAGATTGTCCTCTACCTTGACTATTATTTCCTCTTCCTTGAAAATAGCCTCTTCCTTGACTATTTCCTCTGCCTTGAAAATTACTCCGACCTGAACTGTTGCCACTACTAAAGTTGTTTCCTCTACTTTGGCTTCGACCTCTACTTTGTGCCAGTGTGGAAAAATTGGGGAAAAAATCAGGATTAGATCCCCAAAATGCGATTTTTTTGTCTAGCCAATTAAATCAGTCGATTTTTTGATGATTTTTTCCCAGTTGAAAAAGTCGGGATTAAATCGAAAAAGTCGAGATTAAATCGGGACTTTTTCCAAAAAATTGTGAATGAGGTAGTTTCTTTAACATTTTTTTTTTTTTTGAAAAAATCGGGATTTTATTGAAAAAGTAGGGATTTTTTAAAAAATGAATATTTTTGTACTTTTTTTAATTTTGCCGACTTTTTCAAAAAACTCTAGACTTTAACGACTTTTTCAACTTCTGGACCCTTGCCGATTTAATTCCGACTTAGACTTTTTCCACATTGCTTTGTACATTATGTGCTATTTGATTCTGATTGAAATTCTCTCTGCCTCTGTTTCTAGAACTGTCAGTTGATGATTTACTATTGTTGGCCTCTGTGAAAAAAACATCTTCACCAATTTTCTTTTTCTTCCCAAAGGTTTTATCATGTTGGGTCAATATTTCGCAGAGTTCATCAAACTTTAGCTTCTCTAACTTTCTAGTTAATTGTAGAGTTTCCAAAAAATGTGTGTAGGAAGAAGGAAGTCCAGCATTTAAAATTGTGACCATAAAACTATCATCTACTGCTTGAAAACCAGCATTAATGATTTTCTGCTTAATATTCTTAAGTCTAGAGATGTATTCAAGAACATAACCTTCTTCAGTCAATTTTTGTTACAACAATTTTAATCGTAGATCAACTTTCTTTGATTCAGGCTAAGTATCAAAAAAGTTTTTAAAAATTCTCAAAGCTGACCATGCATCTGTAGCATTTGCTATATGGACATACATTTCATCATTAACAGAAGATTTAATGAGAGCTAATGCTTTGGCATTCTTAACTTCCCATTTTGCTAGTGCAGCTGCATCTATGGGTTTATTTGGCTTAATGTCTCCATCACATATATCATGCCAAAGTCATTATAAATAAGAGTGCTTTCGATGAGGCGTTGCCATGTTTTGTAAGATTTTGTGCCTTCAAGTTTGTCAGAATCAAAAAACAAATTAATGAACTTTGACATTGTAGTGTTGAAGCTTCACACCAAGAATCGGGCTCAAAAAAAAAGATATCAAGATGGGCAACACAACATGCAACACACTACGCAAAAAGAAAAACGATCTATCGGGGCTTGGCCTTGACCCTTGTATAGTCGTTGAAACAGGAGAAAAATGACTGAGCTTTGCACTTGGCTCTAGTCAATTTCTCAAAAATTTACAAGGTAACTTTTGAAATTTGACTTTTACAATGCTCTTGCAAATCCTGGTAAAAAAAAGTTACCCCCCCCCCCACCGCAAAGTAAAAATACTTTGAGTTACAATGCCACACTTCTCTCCAAAAAAAATTACAAATAAGATCTCCTTATTACTCCAAAATTTACGAAATTTACTATCCCTAACATTTACAAATAAACCTTACACCTTATTTCTCCAAAAATATTACAAATAATAGTAAATTCCTTATATCCCCATATTACAAACAATATAAATTCCTTATTTCTCCGAGTTACAAACAAAAACAAAAAAATTCCTTATCTCTCCAAATTACAAAATCCACAACTTCTCTCTCTAGATGCTGCAAACAAACTAGTGATCAACAAACCCCGTCTTTGTTGGAACGTGGTGGCCCTACTTTCTTTGTGAAGGGGATGGGAGAGGGTAGAAGCGACATGGCATTTCCACTAGCTCCACGCCGCCATCATGTGTTGGTAAATGCGAGGGGTGCAGTCCTTGTAAGTCTGTGCAGTGCGCCCTCATTCCGAAACTTCAATGTCCTATCAATCCAATACGTGAAGACGCGGATGTGTATTCCTTGGCATGGAAATGCGAATGCGGCAACAAAATCTTTGACCCATAACATCTACTCTCGAGCATCTTAACAATATATAAAAGAATCTGTAACTTCAACCATGTAAACTCTCTGCAATCGGCTCTAGAAAATGAAGTGGGGATGTGTGTTATGAGGACGAGGGTGCCCACATTGCATTGGATAATGGAATTGTGCGAGTCACCATATCAAAACCGGGGGTTATATTGGATTCAAACCATTAATGCCTATCAATTCTTAAACCTATACATTTGCTCCTCATTGATCGGTCATGACTCATATATATATATATATATATATATATATATATATATATTCCGAATTTGTACTGGGCACCGACTGTGTCTGCAACCACATGCTTTGAAGGAAAAAAAAAATATGGCACACTATCGCACATACACACGTTCAGCGACAGCATTCGATGTCATTATTGGCAGCAGAAATGAGGTGTTCCGCTTGTTTGAGGCGTTGCGTGAGAGAAAAGATCTAGGCAAACGGGCAAGTGCAAGCTTCTTCTCAAAGCTCAAGCTCTGATTTGATTTCTCTCGCTCTCTATACTCCACAATTCTGTCGTAACTTGGGGAGTTTGTATTGCATTCGCAATTTTGCTTGCCAGGTGAAATGGGTCAAAGAATGAAAATCAAGGAACAAATGATAATTATATTTGTAGTGGTGATGAATCTGATAATCGGGGCAGCGAATGGGTTTTTAACTGTGGCATCCTCTCCAAAATTATTAAACCGCTCAGGAGCCAATGTGACGCTCATGCTCACGCCACAAACAATTGAAGAAATTTTCCATTTATGCTGAAGCAAATTTTTTCATTTTTAAATCTGCTAAATATAAAAATAAAAATAAAAATTAGATACCAAATATTAACTAACCAAATTAATGGAGTTTTCCATGTGCCTGTAGAGCCGGAATCTCCTCCTCGCATCAACTGCAGCATTACTGAAGCTTTGATACCACAATAATGGCAGAAGTGTCCTCAGACACGTAATTTTATTAATAAGAAAAAAACAATTACATCTGGAATTTTGCAAAAATTTACACCCAAACAACCAAACACTCTTGTAATGAGCTATTTATAAGCTCAATGTCCTAACTACCTTTAATTATGGATCACTTCTAAAATAACAAGTGTCCACTTACAATAAAAGCTATTCAAATGACTTACTAACAATTCTCCTAAATTAGAGCCTAAAATACGACACATTTGTAGAGTCATATCTTGTTACAACAATATACTAATTCTAAATGTCTCCATTAAATAATTAAATATTCTAGATTAATAATTATTAATTTAATATCTTAAATTAATAATTATTTATTCTAACTTTATAACCTATGATAATATCTATTTTGGATCATCTAATAGTTTTAAAACCCCACTCTTTCTCTTGTCAATTTCGGTAGTGAAAGATTCCACCCTTGTTGACCAAATCTCTCTTTTCTCTATTTGGGCACAGGAATCCTTTTAAGGAAAGAACACAGATGTTGAAGACTGGTTAATTTTTCTCTGATTTGGGCACAGGGTTTTCTGTTATGAAGCAGCGAAATCTTCTTGGATGGTAATCTGGATCTTTTGGGAAACAACGTAAGACTTCTCTTCCCTTGTTTGGTACGGGAAATTCTATTAAGGAGAAGTGGAAACTCTGCTGAATTAATTCCTCAGATTGGGCACAAGAATCTTATTTTGGGCAGCGAGGAAAACTTTCTAAAAGGTAGTGAAGATCTTTGAAGAATAGCATAGATCCTTCAGGCACAAGGACAATCCTGGAAAAATGAGCGAAGTCACCTTGTATTTTGATTGGCATGTGATTAATTATTGAAGACAAACAAAATTCTCTAATTGCGGGAGGTCATGCATTTTTCTGTTGAAAACTATTGGCACAGAATGTAATTCAAGAAGGATATTGATAATTAAATCTTGTTCTGGTCTGATGCAAGTTTCTCCCTAAGCAAGTTGCGTCTCTCCGTGGACACCCGAAGTATACAGGTCTGAACCCTAGTCCTGCGATTAGGGCTTTCACCGTAGATCCGGTCCCCTACTCTGGAGTGATTATCTGAAGTTCTATTAATTTATTGTGCGGGACTGGGTCATTGAGAGCTTATCATTAGCCGTTCTTGAAAACAAAGGGTTTCTATCAGCAAATCTAGGGATTCGGCCTCATAACAGAAGTATCCATGACAGACTAATAATTAGGAGTTTTGAAACAGTAAGGGAATTAGGAATATATGGATATTGAAACCTCTGTAATTGAAGTCTGCTAGAAATCTGTGGAATTTGTATTGGAAATTATAAATTGATTATTGTGCGTTATTGCTAGTTGTTATCGATAGTTTCGCTGTTGTGAATGGTTCAAGTATCATAATTGTGAACTGGTTTCTGAACTCTTGAAATTTCAGTGAACGTGTTTAGCACTGTCATCACAGTAGTTCCTCTACAATTGCATTTGAAATTGCAGAATCCACAGTATGAACTACAGTGTTGATTGATACCTTTGAATTGTGTATTCTATAAAAAACCTAGGAAAAAACTAGGGCAAAATTATACTGCCCCATTACAGCAAACACTAGAAATAGAGAGGACATCTCAGTGATTGGGTAGAGGGCTTTCATCCAAAGTACCAAGCCTCGGTAAGGTACAACAAGCAGCAAGGGAGATCCAGAGCAGCCAGGATAGATCAAAGGGCAGATCTAGGGCTTGATCAGTTTGATAACTCTCAGATTTATTGTTGTATACGTAGTTTCCTTAAAGAACCATTATCCCAGTCAGGGAGCCCCTGTAGATTCTGAAGTTATTTAAATTAAGAACTGTTTGATGGGCAGAAAATCTGTGTAAATGTACGATTCAGATTGGTAGTTTATTTGCTTCAACTGTTTAAGTTTTGCTCCGATCCTAGCCATGCTTTTTATTCGGTAGATCTGTAATAATCTGCTAGGTAGTAGATTGTCAGGTTATTAGTTTCAAGGAAATTTAACACAATAAACTGCCCTAAAGTTCAGAGAAGACCTTAAACATCCAAGGAGCACAGCTTATCATGTTTCCATTTATACGAGACTAACAATTTGCTTGTGGAGAACTTATAAAGTCACTTTATGAGGTACTATGTACTTTCTAATATTAAAGTCACTTTATGTTTTTAAGTTGACTTGATGTGGAGAAAAGTAGAAGGTACAAAAACAACAATAAAGTGACTAGGGAGTTCATTAATGGGAGGGACCACATAAAAAAGGGGATCAAGTGAGGGAAAGATCTCCACCATTGATCTAGAGGGCTGAGATTTAAGCTCAGCCTTGATCAAGAGGGTTAGCATTCTCCTAATGAAGCTAAAAAGGGAGAAAAAGGCTGAAGCTCAATTCATTCTTCATGTTCATTGTTGAAGAGGAAGAGAAGAGCTAGAGAAGAGTGACAGCAGAGATTGCAGGGTTTTTGCTTAAGGACAGAGACCACATCTACAGCAAGGAAAGTCCCCAACAGGCCCGAAATCCTAGGCAAACACTGCCATGCAGACCAAGGCAAGTTTCAGCACTGGTTTCAAGGATAACATGCTGCATTTATGAGGTCTGACAGGAGCGGACTGACAGGCCAAGATTCTAGCAGACCTGTGTGAATTTCAAGGAGAGTAATGCACTAAAACAGTGACTCGAACTTCAATTCTGACAGAACAGACCTGGGCACAATTTTCTAGGAGAAAAATTCAGGACTGGGCGTGATTTTCGAGAGACAGAAGCTGATTGTTTGGCATGCAGACCAAGGGAAAGTTTGCTGAACTACGGCTTGATTTCAGAGGGCACAGTCTACTCACTGAGGCACGAAAATTGAGGGGATATGTTCAGCCTGTGGCACAATTTTCCAGGCTGCCCATTCTACCAGTTATCCAAAATTTAAATGGGAGATAAGTACCATTTGAGATTTAATTTGCTGTATTTAAATTTCCTGAAAAAGCAAAATAAAGAACTCCTTCTAGACTGGCTTCCCCCTTGTGGGCTTTTCCAGGGTCAGAGTTTGACCAAAAATAAGTGTCAAAATTTTTGTGAATGCTTGTCTATTTTGCTATCAGCTGAAATGTTAAAGGAATTAGAGTAGTCCTGTAATGTTCTTTTAAATTTGCTTTAAGTTTATATTTCAGCTTATCATGTGGGGCTGTGGGCATTAAACCAAATGCAAAGAAACTGAAACAAGGGAGGGCTACAGGAAACACCTAAAATTTCTACATGGTATCAGACCTACGAACGTACAGCAGTGTTCTTTCAGTTGATAAGAAGGAAACCAGCAAGCAAACCTTCTACTAAAACAGTGAACAGTAAAATAAACCTGCCTTACATACCAGAGCACAGTGGTTGACCGTTGAGAGGGAGGAGCTTGACAGTTTTCAGTGATTGAAGAATTTGTGTTGGTTGAGGATGTTGAAAAATGTAACTAGGTTCAGTCTTCATATTTATATTTGAGTCGAAGAATGAAAAAGAAATTTTTATTATTATTATTATGACTTATTAAAGCATAGGCTTCATGCTTGGGTCATCATGTTTTTGGTCAAAGTCCCCATTGAAGACTTCTAGGATTTGTTCTAGGTCATTATAGTCATTGACCATTTAAAAATACCCTTCTTGAGCTTTTGAATCATGTAAAAAGTTTTATTATTGAGTCAAATAAGGTATTTGTCACCTCCACACCAAGTCGGCCTCAAGAAGATCAAGTCGACCTCAAACTGGGTAATTCGACCTCATCTAAAGCCTATATATACAAGCAGTTTGATTTCCTTTGGAGACATCATCTCAAGAAGTTCGATCTACATCAAAGAGGTGTAGAAAAGAGCGAAGTTCAAGGTGAAGAAGGAAGAAATATAAGCCGAAGGTTTTGCGCTATCTCTTTCTCTCTCTAACGTGAAGTTATTGGGCCAGTTGTTGGATCGAAATTTTATTGTTGGAAGGATTGAAGTTCTAAAAGTGTTGGGTCGAAGATTCTGTTGCTGGAAGGTCAAAATTCTAGATTCACTGGGTCGAAGTGTTGCTGCTGCAAGTTCGAAAATCTAGGTCGTAGTTGCTGGAAGGAGAGGCTCACTTGGTGGCTGGGGAAGGTCTGTGTCTAGGTCAAGGAGTCTTCCCCTATTTAGGGGGTTTTCCCTGGCAGAGTGCCCTACATCTTGTGTTTCTTGTTCTTGTGATCTTCATACACATAATTTGGTAATTGCTTGATGAAAGATAAATTAACAAAGATACAAAAGAAGCCAATGTAATTCACAAGTAATTATCAAGAGGGAGAAATCTAACCCTAACTCTACTACCCTTGATTTCTCAACAGAGGAGGTTATATGGCAACTAGTTTGAGGGTGGAGGATAGGCTGAGTGGGGCTGAGAATTTTGGCCCCTGGAAGGAGAGAACGATGTTGTTGCTTGAGGAAGTTGAGGTGTGGGACATTGTAGAGAATGTTGCACAACCTCCCACTAATCTAGCTCAGCTAGTAGACTTCAATAAGCGAAACGTGAAGGTAAGGAGAACCATTCGCAATGCTATTAAAGACCATTTATTCCCTCATGTGACAGGGAAGAAGTTTTCCCATGAGATGTGGGATTCCCTAGTCACACTTCACCAAAGCTCCAATGAGAATAGGAAGATGGTGTTGCGTCAAAACTTAAGAAACACCAAGACGACCAAGACTGAGAAGGTGACCTCATACCTCTCTAGGATCACACGGGTGAGAGATGAGTTGGCTATAGTGGGAGAGGCTATTCCTGAGGACCAGTTTGTCAGGACGGCATTGGATGTTTTTCCCAAGCAGTGGGATGAATTCATAGATGCCATTGTTGCCAAAGAGCATTTTCTTGATTGGAGGAGGATGTGGGATGATTTCATCCAGAAGGAGTGCCAAGAGTCGCAGCCAGCGTAATGAGGTAGATGAGGAGGAGAATGTTGCCCTTGCAGCTAAGGGCAAGAAGAAGGCCAAGAAGGGGTCTTTTATCGGGGCCAAGCGGCAGAAGGGGAAGCAGAAGGACAAACAGAAAGACATGAGCAAAGTGAAATGTAGTGTCTTGGGGCAATTTTTCGTTTCTAGGGACTCCTATTTTGCCTAGGGTTTTTCTTCATATAAACAAGATTTCGCAATAGATTTCCTCTTCTCATTCAACAATGAAATTAATAACTCCTTTAATTACACAGTACAACAATAATTAATATCGTTTCAACAATACATAGCTCAATTAATAACGTGATCAACAACACAATACTGTAATCATCCTATAGCTGGTCCAAACAAAATTCAGATTCAACAAAACCGAATGATGAGCAATGGGGCTTGTCTACCAATGACTTGACACTATTACAAAATCTGAAATAATACACAACTTATTACTTTAGCAAATTTGGAATACTAAATTGCTACAGAGTGTGTGGCCTAGGATTTTGAACAAATCAGGCTCCTGGAAGAGCCACCCACTGTTGTAGATGAAGACTAAACCATGTTTCAACACTTATCTTAAACCACCTTTGGAATACCTCTCAGAAAGCCCCTACGCAATATTATCTATGTAGTCCCAACTGTTATAGGACCTAGCAAAACCCTTCGATGATTCGCATCTGTTGCAGGATCTCGGCTCTACCACGTTAGCAACTATATGTGATGTTAGAAGAACACTTGGTGTCTTTATCCCGATATACTGCAAGGTGACTCTTGCCTTGTATTCTGACTTCATACAGGAACCCGAGCATCTCCTAGGACTATAGAACTGTCAACGCATAAGACAAAGACCTCAGAGACCCTTTGTCTTACGTGGCACGAAATGAATGGTTTGGTTTGTGATCTGTGGTCGAACTCGGTCTTGCCTCAGTGATCCTCCAATGCCTATCTCAATAATATATGTGATTTACATCAGAAGCCTACACCATCACAATTTCAACCTCAGGAGTCTTTTAAGAGTGTGGCGTCAAAACTAGGATATATTCGACCCTCTGTAGATGTATTTCTTTTTGCGACTAAGTTACACGAAACGTCGAAACGTTTCAGAGTTTCCAAAATGGATACGTTTAGAAACATCACCTCCCAAAAATGGAAACATCGGTCGAAACATCAGTTGAAACGTCATATATGCCTATAATAATAATATAATATAGATATTATTATATATATAATGTTATTCGTATGTTCTTATGCTTAGAGCAATTTACTTATTTTCTTCTTATTAGCCACAAATTAGCAATCATATATACATTAAGTAAAGTGCAGATAGAAACATTAAATGATCAACAGAAAACAAGCCAAGACAAGAGACACAAGATGTGGCGGCTAGCCAGGGACAAACCCTAATGCGGGGAAACCCTTTGAACAAATCTTCTTTTATCTTCAATAGTTCAACAGAGAGAAATAGTACAAAATCTGAATTCTGTAATTTTAAATCAGCAGCAACAAACCCTAGATCAGCGAAGTCAAACTTGGTCAAACTAGCTGAAATTGACCTCTAAAATACTTGCCCAATTTCCGATCAACTTGTCCTCGAACAAACTAAAGAAACAGCCCCAAAAGTTCAGTCAATTTGCAGATTTATGGAGTCAACTGCAGCCCTAAACTAGGGCAGTCAATACTGGTCAAACCAAAGGTCAGATCGCCTAGATGTTTGTGCCAAAAATTGCGCCCTGCCTAAGAGAGGCAACCACACCCAATTCGCACTTCTAGAAGGTCAACACTTGGTCAACGTTGGTCAAAGAGATGACTTGCTGCCCTAGCGTCCTTTCTATGTCTTCTTTGCCCTAGGACGTCTTCCTTTTCATCCACACGCGTGAGAGAGAAAGAGGCTCCTTTTATGCGTAGGGGAGAGAGAGAAGATGAGTGAACTGAATTGTCCAAATGAGGAGAATGCTCCTTGTATTTATATGCAAACGTTGAGGTTGAATAGACATGACAGTTGGGCTTCTAAGCCTACATAAGTTTGCCGGCCGACCTTGACAATTTGTCCATAATCAAAATAAATTCATATCTCCATAAATACTTTGGAATCGGATGATCTTTAGATCAATTCTACACCTCTCGATGAGAGGAATCTAGGAAAAATATCAAAAGCCATAAATAAGGTGATCCACATGGAGTTTGGCCCTAGTTGCCAATTTTAACACTCCCTCTCAACGAGGGAGAACTTCATCTACAATCCGTCAGACCGTCGTTGCTATCCATCCATCAAATGCACTGTCCTGTACAGCTTGACCGCACTCTGCTCTGCTCTGCTCTGCTTTGCTCTGCTCCACTCTGCTCAAACTATGAAGAAGAAGAAATGATCGAGGATGTATCATACCATCCTCCACTGACCCAAAGTCAATCTCAGAGTGTGAACAACTCTCACTGATCCCAGATTAGTATCATTGATCCCAAATCAATGGAGTTCATCCTAGCATAGGGAGTACGGTAGATACAGCAATGCATCCATTGATAGTACTACTATGGTCCCTATCCTTATTTCCCTGCTCATTGATCAAATGAGAGGTACTTCTCATGAGTCCCAAACTACATGGGTAGGATGTC
>APFE031451136.1:129783-177100 GCA_000404065.3 Pinus taeda
TTTTTAAAAAATCGCTCCCGGATTCGCTCCCAAACCGGGAGCTTCTGAAAATGGTCGCTCCCGCTCCCGCTTCCGCTCTCGCTCCCCGCTCCCGCTCCCGCTCCCAAGTAACATAGGTCATAGCATCCTTCCATACTTGATGCTTAACAGCATCTGTGAATGACGAAGGCTCATTTTGGATGATTGTGCTCATGATGGTCAGGTATCCCTGATACCTATATGACTTCTTGCTTTCACGGAAGGTTCCTCTGGGTGCAATGTATCCTTCAGCATCATCAAGTGTCCCCCTAAGCCATGAAGGCCTCTTCCTAGAAGAGGAAGGCTCTTGCGGAGGAGGATTAATAGGATCCATAGGTTCTTCCACATCGGGCATTGTCTCATCTTCCTTTTCCTTCGGTTCCCCGGTGTCAGCGTCTTTAGATCCCCTTAAAGTAGGAAGATTGTCTACTTTGCTAAGAGCCATATCTTCGTCAAAGGTGACAGCATGACTAATCTCGACTTCCCTTTGACCAACTACATAGATTCTATAGCCCTTAGTATTTTCGCTATAGCCCATGAAGATTCCTTTCTTTCCATATGCACCCAATTTATTCATTTTCTCTTTCGGCACATGAAAATACACAGGGCTTTCAAAAATTCTAAAATGAGATACGTCAAGTTTCTTACTGCTGAACATTTCTCCGGGAGTCTTGGAACCCAATGCTTGATGAGGGCATCAGTTTTGTACATATACGGCAGTATTTGTAGCTTCGGCCCATAGAAACTTCGGAAGTCTTTGATCATGGAGCATAGCACAGACAGCTTCCACAATTGTACAATTCTTCCTTTCCGCCACACCATTCTGCGCAGGAGTATAAGGTGTAGTAGTCTCCCTCTTAATGCCAGCCTCTTTACAAAAGTCATGAAACTCATTGGATTCATATTCAGCCCCATTATCAGTCCTTAAGGTCTTGATCTTCTTTTCAATTTGATTCTCGATCAAGGCTTTGAAGTGCCGAAACCAGGAGAACACTTCATCCTTCTTTTTCAAGAAGTATATCCAAGTCTTGCGAGAATAATCATCTGTAAAAGTGAGGTAATATAAATATCCTCCCAAGGAGTTCATAGGCATCATACCGGATATGTCTGAGTGAACCAACTGCAATATATCAGAGGTCTTGCTTTGGCTTGAGCGGAATGGTCCCCTTTTTAGCTTTATTTCGGCACATCCTGGACATACAACCTTCTTGCTCTAATCTGAACTCGTGCATCCCGGTCACCATTTTTCTTACATCGGGTAGAGCTTTACAAACCTCCGACGCCATAGTTCAGACTGAAGAGATGTGTCACAAGTCATGACACCTAGCGAACTTCCACCGACTTGATATAATGAATCAACTCGAAACCCAAGAGTAAAAGCATCTTTAAAGTTCTTTTTCCATACGCGTACCTTGCCATCACTGAAGGCCACCTTGTAGCCTTTGTCTTCCATTGCCGAAATGGACACCAGGTTCTTTTTGAGATCAGGTACATATAATACATCTTGTAAGTGGATGGAATTACCTTGATTTAATTGAAGAGTGACATTTCCGACGCTTTTCACGGGATATTTTGAATTATCTCCAAGAACAATTTCCAGGTTGGTTTCCTTCTCTATCAGATTATAGAGAACTTCTTTGTAACCAGTGAAGTGCCTTGAGGCACCACTATCAATAAGCCAATTTCCCAGCGAATCTGGGGGAGCAGTGGTAGATAGAGCTATTGGTAGATAATATTCATCTTGCTTATTGTTCACAGTGTTAGATTCATACTTGGAATTTCTTGCCTTCATGAATGGTTGTCCTCTTCCTTGATTTCTGACACTTCTTTTACCTCTGCCATTTGACCTGCCATTCCTTTGATTGCCTTGAGAGGGATTTTGATCATCGTCCCAGTGTGAGTCCCTTTTATCAGGGCGCTCCCTTGCATAGTGACCCGTTTTATTGCAATTGTAACATCGTCCCTTTCTTCCACCCTTTGGTCCAGCCTTTCCTTTGAATTTAGCCCCGCAATTGTTTCTTCTTTTAGTATGAGAAGAAAAGGCAAAGGGATGACCTTTAAGTATGGGCATTTCTTGCTCTTCCATCCTCGTTTCTTCTTGAATGCATCTGGCCATTAATTTCTCAAATCCATGAATTACGTTATTGTTGAAGAGTAGTCTTGAATATATACCATTCAGATGGCAGTCCTCCAAGAGTTGTGAGTGTCATCTCCCTGTCACGAATTACTTCCCCAATAGATAGGAGATTGTTCTTGATCTCAGTGATCCTTAAGAAATATGCTCGCATACTCTCATCTTTGCCCTTCTTAATTTCCTTCAGCTTATTTCTAAGAAACAAGACTTGATTTGCATCATTAACTTTAAATAAACGCACCAGTCTATCGTAGATTTCCTTGGAGGTGTTTAGCTCGGAAACATAGGGCACCAAGCGCTTGTCAATAGAGTCCCAGATTATCTTCCTTGCTTTGACTTCTCCCTTGGTCCATTTGTTCCTAGCAGCAGCGGATGCATTTGATGGAGGCTCAACAATCCCGCCACTCACATGGCCCAACACTTCCTGCTCTTCTAATGTTAGATCGAGAGACATCTTCCATCCGTGATAGTTAGACTTCTCACGGAGTTTGTCTTCAACAGGGAAGTGCGTTGAGGACCCCGTGATTTCTTTTTAAGACAGTCTTGCCAACCTTCTCTTCGGTGATTGCTATTGCTCTTGCTCTTGCTTGGGCTTTGTCTTCACCTCAACCCCGATACCATGTTAAATTATGGTATGTTCTATGCTTACAGCAGTTTACTTAGTTTTCTTCTTATTAGCCACAAATTAGCAATCATATATACATTAAGTAAAATGCAGATAGAACATTAAATGATCAACAGAAAACAAGCCAAGACAAGAGACACAAGATGTGGCGGCTAGCCAGGGACAAACCCCAATGCGGGGAAACCCTTTGATCAAATCTTCTTTTATCTTCAATAGTTCAGCAAAGAGAAATAGTACAAAATCTAAATTCTGTAATTTTATATCAGCAGCAGCAAACCCTCGATCAGCAAAGTCAAACTTGGTCAAACTAGCTGAAATTGACCTCTAAAATACTTGGTCAATTTCCAGTCAACTTGTCCTCGAATAACCTGAAGAAACAGCCCCAAAAGTTCAGTCAATTTGCAGATTTCTGAAGTCAACTACAACCCTAAACTAGGGCAATTAATACTAGTCAAACCAGGGGTCAAATCGCCTCGATTTTCATGCCAAAAATTGTGGCCTGCCTAGGAGAGGCAACCACATCCAATCCGCACTTCTGGAAGGTCAATGCTTGGTCAACGTTGGTCAAAAAGATGCCCTGCTTCCCTAGCGCCCTTCTTTCTGCGTCTTCTTTGCCCTAGGACGTCTTCCTTTTCATCCACACATGTGAGAGAGAGAGAGGCTCCTTTTATTCATAGGAGAGAAAGAGAAGATGAGTGAATTGAATTGTCCAAATCAGGAGAATGCTCCTTGTATTTATATGCAAATGTTGAGGTTGAATAAACATGATTGTTGGGCTTCTGAACCTACATAAGTTCGCTAGCCGACCTTGACAATTTGTCCATAATCAAAATAAATTCATAGTTGCATAAATACTTATCAGAATCGGATGATCTTTAAATCAATCTTACACCTCTCGATGAAAGGAATCTAAGAAAAATATCAAAAGCCATAAATAAGGTAATCCACATGGAATTTGGCCCTAGTTTCCAATTTTACAATATATATATATATATAATATAATATATATATATATATATATATATATATAAGGCGATCCACATGGAGTTTGGCCCTAGTTTCCAATTTTAACAATATATATATATATATATATAAGTGAATAACACATTATCTTGCTAGAAAAAAGGGAATAAGACCCATAGATGACAATATAGAAGGAAAACCAAGCCTATATTAACTTTCATACATGATTACATGGTGGTCGAGTTTCGGAGTTTCAGGTACAGGTACAACCTGAAACGTCGGGTTCCTAGAAGTTTTATGCAACATAGTTTTGCGACAAGATGACTTTGCAAAAGATTTGATCTTGGGAAGACTCCGCATTGACCAAGAAGCAAATGATCTATCCAGTGTTCAAGGTAACTCGACCTCAGGGAGATACAGGTTTGCTATAAGTAACCCCAAAATAAACCTGCATCTTCTTTAACAGTAGCGTCTGCCCTCAGAAGGTGTCTCGACCTGCCTTTATTTGTCCTACAGTTCCACCCGAAGAAAAACTCGCGTGGATTCCGATTCTAAAGGGTTTGACCTACGTCAGGAATTCACAGCGGTTTTTACCTCAGAACAATTTGTCTGTCTTCAAGAGGAAATTTGGATGCCTTACCTCAACCCTCATCCACCAAGATCTCTCAAACAAGAAATTCACCCTACTAGCAAGAACAAATAAACAAAGGCAAAATAGATTGAAAATTGTGTTGCTTCGTCAGCTAGATGCCTCTTGTGCCAGAACAAAGTACAAAAAGAGAAAAGATAGAAAATAGGTTTACTAACTAGGGTGGAATGTTTCACCACCAAAATTAGTAGGGTAAAAGGGGTCTTAAAACCCTCAAAGCATTAGGCTCAAGAAAAACAGAGACAAAATAATCCAATCTAGTGATGATCCAAATGAATTCAACTGCCCCAAACTTGCCCAGACATTGGGTATTTTCAAGTTTTCCCCTTTATCAATGACTATAGCCTATGGGAATCGATAGGCTACTTCGTCTCTTGGATAATTAATTTTCTGGGAACATTACAGACCCCCCTTCCCGACATTGTTTGTCCTCAAGCAATGAAAATCTTGTTGTTGCACACTTTGTCCTCCCATTTTGCTGGCAAAATTAAGTGGGCCAAGTGCTTCACTTATGTTATTTTCATTTGGGCTTTATCTATACAAACATAGGTGTAATGTCCCCAAATTTTAGATTACCTAGAGAAGTTGTTAAGAGGGTTTTCCAGAGCTTGTGTCAGCATGGTCATAGGAGTAGGATTACTCCATCGGTCGGCACGAAGGGTTTTAGAGAAGTTTTATGGGTTTGACTAGGATTGCTTACCATATTTCATCATTGGAATCAATTTCGCACTATTTGCTCTTGGTTCCATTGCATTCTGACAAATTCCGTAAAATGGCATTATTAACAGGCATATTTTTATTATTTATGCTCAAGGTGTTGTTTCAGGTTGATTACTTGGAGAAACACCTTAGTGTAATAACTCGTTGGAATCGGGGAGAAAAGATCTACAGGGAAAAATGATAAAAAAAAAAGGGCTTTGGGCGGTCAGTGTCACCACAAAGGCAAATTATGCATTTTCCAACATTAAATGCGACTTTAATTAGTTTACAAAAGTCACTTTATTAAATAAAGAAAGGAAAAGTGCTTTTAAATATTTAATTAGAGGGAAAGGGTAAGTGAGTTATAAAAAAAAAGAGAAATGAGGTGTCTCTCCTCATTCATTCATACATTTGAGATTTTGGAGAAAGAGCTCTTGGAGAGAGTTTGGGAGAAGAAGCTTAGGGTTTTGGAACCCTACCTGCCATAGCTGGTGTTAGGGTCCTATAATAATAGGATTCATAATTTTGAATTAGCTATGGTTACTCTTGTAATATTGTACATACTTTTGCTTTCTGCAAAATGTTTTCCATATTAAAAATTTAAAAATGTAAAAAGGGTAACGTCCTAAAAGAATAATCAAAGGAAAAAAAGAAAGAAAAGAGATCAAAAAAGTAAAAAAAAATATGAACCCCAAAAAGAAATAAAACAAATCATGAAAGTGTGCAAATACAAATGCCACTACTTTTTACTTTACTATGCAAAATAAGGGTGTGTGCAGCGTGTCAGAAATACGACACTCCATGATGGTCAAATAGCTTAATCTTGACCCATTCATGTTTTAAATTTCATGTTAATAGATAGAGAATGAAGATCTAGCCAAATTGTTTAACCTTGGCAGATCAATAGTTAGGTAGAGAATAAAAATGAGCTTATCAATTTAACCAGAACCATTGGAAGTTATAAGGTTAAAATTAGATAGTTTGCTTGTCAAAAGAAAAAGGAAATAAAGGGTCAGCAAGCTCAGCTCAAATGCACCCAATAAATGAAGAGAAAATGTCAGGATAAATAAAGGGTAGGTAGAAGAAAGGTTGCAAATGCACAAGATTCCTGAGTCAAAAGCACATTTATCATGCTTAATCTTATGTTTCATGTGCAGGAGGATTTATGAGAAAGAAAGGATATTCACCAAACTTCTTTACTAATTTCCCCTCATTTCACTACATCCCCACATACTTATTTGCTAATTTCCCCATTATCCCTTCATTACTTATAAATACCCTTTTTTCCCTCATTTTGACCTTTACCCCTTGGTTTCACACATTCCCTTGAAATTACCCTTCAAAAATCATCCCCCCTTCCCAAAACCTCTTTCCCTAATGTGAAACCCATTCCCCATGACAAATATCACTTTCCCCCTTATTAATTTCCCTTTCCCCCTCAAAAACCCACAAAAACCCTTTATCCTAAGTTTTTATGCCCCCGCATTGTGTAATTAACATCCCCCACTTTGTATTTCCCGACAACCCTTTTTAACCCACCAACCCTTGGTGTAGTTAAAAAACCCCCGCCACATAACCCATGGTCCCACCTTATTTTCCCGTTGCTCATATTAAGAAACCTGACATTATGCGCTAATTAATTACAATTATCTATAATTAAATCCCGGGCCCTGCCAAATCATTTTGCCAATTCCATCCGCGCAACTCAACTACGCGATAGCCCTCCGATCTTTTACCCCAAGATCCGACAGTGTACAGCCATATCGCGCGGATTCATTATCCGACCGATAACAGCCCAAGAGCACACGAGATTCGCGGTTTTGCCTGGGCACTGTTCTGCTACGTGGCGGCACCAGGCTAGATCGTGTGCTCGCGAAAAATACCGCATGCCCTCCAAAAGTAGTGCGATGGCGCACAAAACCACCTCCCCACCTAAACCGAAAACTGCCCACTATTCATTAAATTATTTCCGCGCCAAAATGTGACCGTTACCCGTTAAAAGGCCAAAAAAGCCCCAATTCGCTCTTTTCGCTCGTTTTTCACTGCAAACTGTTGTTTAGCCATTTGCGACACCCTGAAACCTCTGCGACCAATTTGACCACTTTTTGCTACCTAAAGACGCTCTGGATACCCAATTGAAGCAACCAGTTGACAGTTGAAAGCTATAGTCCCTTCTGCATTCACTACTGAACCCATTCTGCACGTCAAACCATCAATTTCCAAGTATTCTTGGAAAAAACCAGAACGACCTTTGAATTTTGAAAATGCACAGTTGTAATTGAAAGGTTAATTAATTGAATTAATTAAAGAAACTCTCCTGAATTGAGAAGAAACCTATTTGTAAATCCCCAACCCTTTTATAAACTGTAATTACCCTCCCACTATTCCAGAGCTTCCAAACCTCACTTCTGAAACCACTCAAAGCCTAATTCAAATCTATAAACCCAGTTATGGCTTCCTAAACCTCTCTGGACGTGAGACCTCTTCAAACCCCTCACCTGGACATCGACCACCTTGCATTAGCAGAGAGAGACTTCCAAATAAAGGACACAGCTTCCCCTGCCTACCTTCTAAAGCTCCACTGTTGGAGTAAGGACAAGTTCTTAAACCAAAATGATGACATTCACCTTTGGAAGTCTAATTTGCCCAAGTATTTGTTTCCAGAAGTACACCCATTCCCAAAAATCATCCACTTCTGTCATGCTTGCTACATTCCCAGCCAAGGAGCCATTGTCACCCCTGACCAGCAAGTTTTATTCACCATCTCTGCAGAATCCATTAACCAAATGCTGCAAGTCCAACCAAGCCCAAATGAGACCCGACTTTCTATTGAAGGCTTGCTTGACCTCTACACCAAGTTAGACCCTCCTAAGATAGCCCAAATTTTCCAAACTTTCATCATAGAGGAGTGTCATACTCCTACAGAAACTCCTCCATATGCTACCACTATTTTTTCTGAGAGAGGCGGACAAATCATCACCATGCTCTCCTACAATTTAGGATACACCATAGATGAACATGTGGATGAGGTTGTTCTTGCCTTCCTGTCCATCTTTTCCCCACGCAAGCCTCCTGCTATAATGTATACCTATGCTCAGTTCATAGCAGACAGAATGCATGAACAGTTCACCAGGCTACCAACCGAGAGAGTTTTCAAGTATTCTTCAGTCTTATTCCATATGTTTTTATACCACCAGTCAGACAAGTTTCCTGTCAGCATCCAGAAGTTGGATACCAAAGGAAACCGAAGATCAGTGATCTACTGGACATGAATGATCCAGAAATTCTCCACTATTTTTTCCTACAAGGACTTCATTGATGCATTTGTCCATCCAATTATGAATATGCTAACCAGCAGCCCTCAGCCCAGAATTAGTCAAGAGAGCAAAAGGATGTTACAGTTGGCAAAGAACAGTAAAGTGGTAGACTGGTATCTGTACCAAAACCACACAGAAATAAGAATTTATGGATGCCAACTTGCCCCATACAAACTGCCCAAATACCTCCCCATGAGGATATTTGCATTAGAATACTTTAGGCAAATTATAAATTATGACGAAGTAAATTTCCTATCAGCTAGGAAGAAGACCCAATTCAAAATGAAAAATCAATTGGGCCCCTTCATTTGTAATACCAAAGAAGCTAGACCAGTGGCAGATAAGATTTTGCAACAAATGAAATTCAAGAACAACTTTATGTGGCAGTATGACCCTCATGGAGTCATAAATAAGCTAAGGCTCAAGGTCAAATTGGGACATTGAGATGTTTGCCAACCAATCAAATGGTTAGAAAACGCTCTAATAGACATGGACAGTATTGTAGTTGGTGTAGAGAATACGTTGATTGATGTAGAAAAACAAATTGATACAAGTTCCTTTCTGCAAGTTCCAGAACTAGGAGAACCAATGAATATGCCTCCTATTTTACGAACTCCACCAAATGAGGATAGAAATGCAAAGAGAACCAGGGAGGAGGGTTCTAGTTCAGCTATGGAAACCACAAGTGAACAATTTGAGATCAGTTGCAGGAAGAGGCCCAAGCTTAATCCTGTAACTGAACAGGAAGACACCATTGACTTAGTGGAAATCACTGACACTGATACAATGGTGGAAAGGAGCTAAGGCACAGCAGCTTCAGGAGAAACACACCAGCCCTCAACATCAAACACTCAACTTATTGAGAGATAGCTCAGCGTTGAGGTTTGTTCATTCACCAGGCCTGTGGATAAAGAGAAGGACATCAAAGATAGATACAAGGAAATTAAGTTGAGGAATGATAAGTTGAAGGTTGAGACTTATGCCCAATACTTCAAGCAGACAACTGCAAATCAAAACAACCTACAAATCAAAACAGGTTGATGTCAGCCTTTGACATCAAAACAGGAAAAATGCAGATGTCATTCATGCAACCTACAATCCAGCAGCCAAAAACATCAACAGACTACAGGAAAACAGATTTGAGGTTTTGGCCAGGATTGTTCATCCCATTGACCAAATTGAGGTTCATAAGCAGGCAGGTGAGATGATCTATTCCACCTTGACAGGTAAAGCTATGACTGCACACAAGCTGCAAAATTCATTAGATAACATCATTGCACAGTACAAACTGGAGAAGGCCTCCTCACAGGCCAAAGATAACACAATCAAGTCACTAGAAGACTTGGTGATTGAGCTGAGACATGATCCCAATGATATCCATGCTGTTGAGAAGTTGATAACGAAAAAGAATGAGGACATTGTTGCTCTCAAAAAACAACTCAAATTGCCTCATTTAGAGCACCCACAGACAAAAGAAATCTTAGAAATCCAAACACATCAAGAGGAAATGATGGACCTTGTTTTACAACTTAATGATCAACTGAAGGAAATGGAGGAGTTAGACAGCTTGATACAGTTAAAACAAGCTAGTCTTCAGACTGCCACTGCCACTGCCACTGTTATCCCAATAGTCACTACTGCAGTACCATCCACCTTGGTAGTTGCATTGGCTCCCACAGCGCCACTGGCTACAGCACTACCAGCTGCCACAGCATCTACATCAGCAACAAAGTCGACAACAGTAGCAGCTCAGCGAGGTGATGAGGCAAGTAAGTTGGTCAAGGCAATGGAGCACATGTCCATTCAAACCACAGAGATGAACAAGCTTAAGGAAAAGATAACCAATCTGGAGAATGATAACAAGCTTGCACAGATTATGCACAAGGAAGAAGTTCAGAAGTCAACCACGTTGACTGAAAGAATGAAGAGCTTGGAGAAAGAATTGACATTAAAGGAACCACTTGGCCAAGCTAAGGAACAATTATGGGCCAACATCATTGACTCTGTCAATGATATTTGGCCATCCATTCAAGTAATCTTTGAGAAAAATGACTTAGTTAAAGAGGCTACAGAAGCCATACAAAGAGTTAAGGCAGAACTAGGAGACATGCCAGAGGAAGCCACTAGAATAATTCATTTCCTCAACTCCAAAAACAAATATGAATTGCAGGAGCTAAAGATACCTGACAGGACTGGCACAATACTAGAGGTAAGAAAGGTCCTCACCAAGAGGAATTTGATGATGAACCTTGAAGATAAATGCCAAACCATGCAGCTGGCTATAGACAGGTTCATGGTTAAGTTTGATGTTTTGAGGCAAAAAGGTCTGCCAAATCCCTTAGTGATAAATGATAAATTGATGCCACAAGACGACTACAACAGGAGAATCAGAGAGGTGGCCACAAATTAGGTAAATACTTCTTCCATGAAAGGGATGCCTACTAAAAAGGTTCTATATCAAACATTTGAGAACCTGTTTTACCTCCAACATGAGGTAAAACACATTTTGTAAATAAACCCACTTTTGCCAAGTACACAGAAGCAGATGAAATTTATAGAAGGATGGTAAATATTCAATTACCAGATGCAGACACATGGGAAAAGTTGAATGACTTACTATAAAAATACACAGTCAAAATGTGAAAATTGACAATCAAAGTGAAAAAGGCACAGTAAAGAAAAAGTAACAGGCCAGCCAGATGAAAGAGTATAAAGTGAAAGTGTATCAATGGAAAGATCAAAGTAAAAAGAACAACCAGCATGAAGACCAACAGCAGGGCAGAGAATAAACAACAAAATATCAGAGCATAAAGACAGCACTACCAAATAAACAGGGACAACATACAGCGGTTGAACATCTGTCTCTATCTTCTTGCATGAAAATATTTCTTTCTCCTATATTAATTCCCAAGACAGTTTGGGATACTATTTTTGTATAAATACTTCATATTTCGAAGTATTGTGGGTGGATTGTTATACATTTGTAGAGTTGTATTGATCATAAACCTAAGGGTTATTGTACCAATTTTTCAAGTCAGCAGACTAGACTGAGTAATAAAAAGATTGCATAATAGGATTCATGTGTTGAGCTATTACAGTGAAGTATTTTCTTTGTCAAATTTGTTATCTTCTTATGTATTTCACAAACTTACATGTTATCTAAAGTGAATGAATTAACTGGAATTTTATTTCAGAATTTGTTTAAGTACACTCTGTCTTGAACAGTTAATCATTTCTATGTTTTCTTCTGATATCCTTATCTGAGAATCCTTAATTGCTCTCCCATCCCGGTTGACCTCTTTCCCTTCTTTAATAATCTGGCCGAAAGAACCCTTAATTGCTCTTTGGATCCGATTGAAACCAACTTCACCATCCAGCCTTAAGATCTTAAATAACTCAGCTACCTTGCCCTGTAGACACTATTTTTAGAATTTGATCCAGTGTTGTTTGCTTGACATTTGAACCCATAGCCCAATGGTAAAAGACATCCCTCTATCCAATCTAAGTAAGTGATCCCACCACCAAATCCGAATAGAAGCCCAAGTACAAACATAACTAGCCTAAAATCAATTATCTAAACAAAGTTAAATCATAAAGAGAGAGCCCTCTCTGACCATTAGGAAGGCTAGATCCTAATCTCCAAAGTTGGTTTGTGGTTACCTATAATCCTTTCCTTCTTAACAACTCTAGAGAAATATTGGAGTGATAACAGCTGGTTTGGGTGTTGAAACTAGACACTCTAGCCGGTTCAAGAGTGGAATGGCACAGATTTCACCAGTTTGCTACAAAGGGAAAGAAGATTTGTTGGAGATAATGGAAGGAAGAGGTATTATCAGTTAAATCTCTTACTTATTTTATTCTTTTTATCTTTTTAGGTTGGAGACAAATTTGTGAGAGCCAAATATCCAAGCCCAGATCAAAGGCTAACTCACTTCTGAAAGAGATGGCATATTCCTTTCACTCTGCCATTCAAACCACCTAAGATAGAGACTGAGTAATAAACACATGGACGAGTTCTGGCCACATTAGCATGAGTTTCTCCACTAGGATGGTAAAATCCCTCTTTTCTGTTTGATGAACCATTGGTACAGCCTGTATAGGATTTCCCTGAGGAATAAGAGATTGAATCTCATCACCTCAGCTATTGGACAAGTCACCAGAGTTCTGGGTTGAGTTTCAGCAACTGAAGGACGAGTTTTATCCACGTTTGAGAGCCACAAGAAGTCCTGGGTGTGTGGCTGAATATTTTCCTTAAGGGGTAGATTTTCTGTAAGTGTATTATTGGCTAACAAGAACACGTAGCTCTGCTGGTTATTATTATCAGTTTGGGTGTGCTATAACTCCCCATTCTGCTGAAGATGTAGCTGATACTTTATGCATGAATTTTGAAGCCCAATAGCAGCCATGTTCTAGATTTGCATGGCCTCTCTCTCACTGTGAACTAACAGTGCCACAATTTACATCAGATTGGAGTTGATATTTCAGAGTCAACAAGGCTGGTCTCATTCATAACTTTGATATTCTGAAAGTTTGCTGAAGCAAAGTCCCGGTTCCTCTATTACGTTATTTCCTTGAGTGTTTGCTCAGTGAATATATAAGAATGCTGCTCTAGTTTATTCCCTTAATAATATTGTCATATATCAGCAATTCATAAATTTCTGAGTAATATATATATATATCAGCCTGAACTCTTTGGACACTTAAATTTGAAAGCATGTTGTTACTGTGCGTGTTTATTTAAGATGAAATTGTGAAAATGCATCTACAGCAGTGTGTTAAAAATTTCTAAATCTAACACATCAGAAATCCTTGCTGCTATTTTTGGTTTATTATCTCCTACTTGTTCTTTACATTAACAAGTTATTTAATCATATAACATTGAAATAAACACAATAGTAGCCTTCACAAATATACAAATCAGCAACTGAAATAAACTGAGAGAACACAAGGGACACTGTTATTTTTGGATAATCGTCCCCAGAAAAACTCAATGCGGGAAAACCGTTGCAGCAGATATGAGGGTTTTATTATTATGCAGTTTTTAAATACAATTAGGGTGCCAGAAATTGCTCACCCAACAAAGAATGCCCTCGGCAGTATTACCTCTTTTCGGAGACAGATATTCTGGCTAATCAACAATCAGACGAATAGCCCCACAATGACTTCAACTGCTCCCTTAGCCAGACAGCGAACGCTGCTCTAAACTACCCGCAGAAACTGTGTCACCCTCCTACAGCTTTGTTTCAGCTAATCAGCTCTCAGTCTACCACACGAATATGCCTCAGTGCAGCCTTTTTAGCCCAGCGTCAGCTCTGCAGCCCTCTGCGCTGCCTGCATCAGCCTCTTGGCCCTCTGCGTCCTTTGCGCTAGCCTCCTCAGCCTTTGCGACAGTCTTGGCTACCTCTGCATCAGCGTTCCTAGCCTCTGCATTGTCTCTCCGGCAATCTCTCTGCTTCTCTGCACTGTCTCTCCGACAATCTCTCTGCCTATTTGCACTGTCTCTCTGGCAATCTCTCTGCCTCCCTGCTATGTATTCTCGGCCTTCTGTAAAACTGCCCCTTGCTGCAACTGATCACTGGTTGGATTTCCTCAGCAAACCTCACCAGAGAAAATCGAACTGACTGATCTCTCTTGGTGTCTTCATGTATCTCCAACTAACCCTCAACTTTCAAGCCTCCTCTCATTCTTTTCCTGTTGATGAATCAACAGCCCAAATTAAGGCCCTAATCAACAGCTAAGATTAGATTTGGTTTGATCCTTGTTATTTAGAACTTTTTCACCCATATTATATTAATACACATTAATATTTTAATTTTCCTAAGTTTAGACTTGGGAACCCCATTAAAAATATTAATTATTTTAATATCTCTCCATTCGAGTGGAATTTCCCCAAACGATTTCTGGGTCTTGGAGATCTCATGTGCCTTAGCCTCTCCACCATGGCTAGAGCACATCTGATGCTACCAAAAATCAACAATCCCTCTTAGCAAGGAATGTGCTCTAGTAATGCTTCACCAAAGAAACATCACACTGATTTTCCGCATCGGTGCTTGTGCTGATACTTGGCCTACTGCCTCACATCCCTTGCACTATTGCCCATGACACTGCCACTGCCACATCTATACTGCAGCTCCCTCTCAACATGCTGCACCATGCTGCCCATAACACTGCCACTGCTAATTGTTGCACTACAACTCAATTACCGAGAAGTAAATAACTAACTTCACCCAAGTACTGACATCTCGGTTAGTCTGAAAACCTCGTGATGTTGAAGTTGCCTCTGTTGCTATTGTGTGCTCCCTCTGCTACCATTGCGCTGCTGCAAACACCTTTGTGCCTCTCGCACTGCTACAACCTCCACTGCACTGCTACAGACTTCTGCACTCCAACACTGCCTTGCCGATCCATCACACCTTGCTCCACCCAACACCTATCATCATGCTATTGTCGTTAAGGGCTCCCATAGTCGTATGTGATCCAAGAGTTTAAGCACCTCAATGATCCTGCCCCCAGCATGTAGTCCTCTTGACTACAACTCAATGTCTCCCCACCTGATCCGTTAATGAAAAAGGTATTACAGACTTTATGTGAAGTTGTTTATGTTACTTAGTGCAATGGATCGAAAAAGTTGCGAATAACATAAACACATAAGCAAATTGAAAACATATTCAACACATCAACACAGCAAAATTTAATAAAGGAGTTCACCAGACTTCCTAGCTACGTCTCCTGGTTCTTTAGCTTCCAGCACTGACTGCTTTATTTTGTCTTCAAAATGTTGTTACAGGTATGAGTTCAAAAACAGAGACTCAAATAAGAAAATGGACCTCACCATTGCGTTCAGCTCGAAATTTAAAGTCAAACGAGTATATATTTGGCCACTGTGACCTCCAAACCCCCTGGAATGATCCAAAACCGCCTCTGTCCCTACAAAACCACTCTCTGCTAACAAAAACAACCTTGCCCTGCTCAAAATTGCCTCGGTCTATGCACTGGTGGTATGGCGGGTTCGGCACCTGCAACTGTTTAATAAAAAAATTGTTCAGCTTTGTTTCAAGCCCGAACATATGACATGTTGGTTATCGGAATGCGTTGAAGTCATTGCATATATATGGTTTTGGTGGATCGACGGTTTGAAACCCCCACCCGACCATTCCACCGTTGTTTATGTGGTTACAACATATATACTATGTGATATGTGTTGTTCCGTTGGTTGATACATTAATTATATGGTCTTATATACCATATATAGTTGTAACTTGCGGTGAATGTGGGATATTACAATATGTTTCGAACTATATGATAACGATAATTCCAAAGGTTCGGCGGTCGTGGGGTTGACCCCAACCGTCCGGCCTTTTTCCGAACACAATAAATACAACATGATCACTTCTGTTGCCAAGACCTGCAGTAGCTCATCCAGTGAGCTGGTTCCGGCGAAAACGTAGCCATTCTGGGAGGTCAGGGGTTCGATCCTCCCTGATCCCCAAAATTTTGGAAATAAGGCCACATTGGGCAAAATCTGGGCTGCCACGTATCAGCACCGAATTGGCCCATATCAACTAATCATATCGCGACACGTCACCTCTTTTGCTGATGTCATCCAGGACAAGTGGTGTATTCCCAGGACGACACGTGTCTTGCTAACATCACCCTGTTGACCATTGACTTTGACCTTTGACTTTTTTGACTTTTTGCCCTAATTTTCCATAAACTTTGACTAGCTTTAACTTCTTCATCTGGACTCGGATTTACGCATCGTTCGCACCGTTGGAATCGTATCGACAAGCACTTCGACTTGATCCCACTTTCACCTGCATTTGAAGACTTTGATCCGGAGGCAAAATTGGATCCATTTTGGATCACCACCTTTTCTCTAGAGGTGCGTGAGCACTCACACAATCGTCATCAGTCTCGACATCCTTCTCCGCCTTTGCTCGAGTTGCCTTAGAGTCGGAAGGTTCTCCCTTGCCCTTCTTCCTGGGGCACTGAGATGAATAATGTCCCAGCTTCCCACAATTAAAGCACTTGACCATGGAGATGTCCTTCTTCTTCCTCTTCCCTTGCTATCCCGCAGATGCTAGAGCCGCATCCTCCTCCTCTTTCTTGATTCGAATTCCCTTACCACTACTCCCCACCTTGGTCAACCTCTTGATCTCTTCCTATCAAAGAGCTGCCCACATATCCTCCCAACTGGGGAGAGTCGCTCTGCCCAAAATGCTTTAGACAAATGTCTCCTAGTCCTCGGAGACTGCATTCAGAGCAGTCATGACCATATACTCTGGATCCGGTGTAGACCCCATAGAAGTAAGCTGGTCGCAAATTCCTTGTAACCTAAGGAGGAAGTGATCTATCTCCTCTCCTTTCTGCATTTGATATGACCTAGGTTGATTCTCCAATAACACTCTTCCGCTGCATAGAAGAGCCCTAGTATAAGGTGGTCAGCGCCTCCCACATCTCCCTTGTCTTCTTCTCAACAATATGTGGTATGATATGATCTTTGACCTCGTCTAGGATCATGCATTTCGCCTTCGCCTCGGCCAACTGATACTTCTCATTAGCATTCAGGTCAACTGGGACAGCTATGGTTTTCAAGGCATAATCCTTGATGCAATGTTTATCTAGGATTGCCAGGATCTTGGCCTTCCAGATGACAAAATTGGAGGCCCCAGCCAATCTGTCCTGACCCCTCAATCCGTTCACTGCCATCTATGCTCCTCTTCTAAACTCTCTCTGAGTATCGACTTCCCTCCTGGAAATCAGCCAACTGTCGAATCACTCCTCTCCAATCCCCTTTGCTGTTGCACCTCGGATCTGGATCTCTTGGCTAGAAATCTGTCAAGGTAGTGCTTCCCTCTACCTTGGTTCTGTCTCCTCAAACACTGTTCTGCACAGACGTAAACAGCGTCCCACCAGCTCCTCAAATCATAACCTGCACAGCGCCCTTAGCCCCAGCAACTGAAGAATCTGAGCCCTTCTAACTCTGCGCAATCACCGCGAGTGTTAGATCAGCTCCTCCTGGCCTCAGCGTAAATCCTTCCTATCTGAGAAAGATGATCGGGCACTGTGTAGGCCTGATCTACCCCTCCTCTGCCTCTGCGCTAGCTCTCCTTGGCTCAAAATGTTGACGCAGCCTCTGCAACACCCTCTTCTCTTGCTGATTCAACTCTGGAATAACGCTATCTCTTGGGACAGCTGCTTTTGCTACAAATTTTCAGATTTCTTCTGCTAGTGTCTTCAGTCCTCGCGTGATCTGCAATTACTCTGATACCATGTGAAAATTTCTAAATCTAGCACATCAGAAATCCCTACTGCTATTCCTAGTTTATTATCTCCTACGTGTTATTTACATTAACAAGTTATTTAATCATACAAAGATCGAAATAAACACAATAGCAGCCTTCACAAATATACAAATCAGCGATTGAAATAAACTGAGACAACACAAGGGACACCGTTATTTTTGGACAATCGTCCCCAAAAAAACCCAACGCGGGAAAACCGGTGCAGCGAATATGAGGGTTTTATTATTATGCAGTTTTCTGAATACAACTAGGGTGCCAAAAATTGCTCGCCCAACAGAAAATGCCCTGGGCAGTAGTACCTCTCTTCAGAGACGGAAATTCCGACTAATCAGCAACCGGATGAATAGCCCCATAGTGACTTCGACTGCTCCGTTAGTTGGACAGCGAAAGCTACTCCAAACTACCCTCTGGAACTGAGTCACCCTCCAAGGACTGCATCACCCTCCTACAACTCTATGTCAGCTAATCAGCGCTCAGTCTGCCCCATGAAAATGCCTCTGCGCAACCTTTTCAGCCCAGCGTCAGCTCTGCAGCCCTTTGTGCTGCCTGCATCAGCCATTGCGGCTTTTGCGTCAGTCTCTTCGCCCTTTGTGTCCTCTGCACTGGCCTCCTCAGCCTCTGCGTCAGCCTTCCTAGCCTCTGCGTTGTCTCTCCGGCACTCTCTCTACCTCTCTACTATGTATTCTCGGCCTTCTGCCAAAATGCCCCTTGTTGCAACTAATTACTGGTTCGATTTCCTCAGCAAACCTCGCCCCAGAAAATCGAACTGATTGATCTCGCTTAGTGTCTTCATGTATCTCCAACTGACCCTCAAGCCTCTTATACTTTTCCTGTTGATGAATCAACGGCCGAGATTAAGTCCCTGATCAACAACTAAGATTAGATTTGGCTTGATCCTCATTATTTAGAACTTTCTCATCCATATTATATTAATACACATTAATATTTTAATTTTCCTAGGTTTAGACTTAGGAACCCCATTAAAAATATTAATTATTTTCATATCTCTCCATTCGAGTGGAATTTCCACAAAAAAATTATGGGTCTTGGAGATCTCATGTGCCTTCGCCTCTCCACCAATTTTCATGGCTAGAGCACATCCGATGCTACCAAAAATCAACAGTCCCGATTCCTCTATTACATTATTTCCTTGAGTATTTGCTCAATGAAGTAATGTTGCTCTAGTTTATTCCCTTGATAATATTGTCATTTATCAGCAATTCATAAATTTTTGAGTAATATATATTTATATATCAGCCTAAACTCTTTAGACACTTAAATTTAAAAGCATGTTGTTACTTTGCGTGTTTATTTAAGATGAAATTGTGAAAATGCATCTACAGTAGTGTGTAATCAAACTGTTTGAAGAAATGCCTCACTGAAAAACTCATTCTAAACTTAGAAATCTCCAAGAAAGTTGGTAGCATTCCAAATTGGTATTTTACAGTGGTATCAGAGCATTGATCTTGGCTCAGTCGTGGGTTATCATTGAAAAAGCTAAGTTCGAGGACTTTATTTTAAAGCTGCCAAGATACAACGGTTGGGTTCAAAGCATAGATTATAACAAGGGAAAAAAAATGCTTCCAAGTCAAGAACTATTTGCCCAAAATTTTGAAAATTATAACAAAACCTTTAGAAAGGTGATAGAGCACATGGAAGCATGGGTATCATCAAATGCAATAAATAGAAAAAAGAATAGCAAATCCTAAGATGAAAAGGTAGTTAAGGACCAAGAAGCAAGGATGGAAGATGAAAACCATGACCAACCCTTCAAGAGCAAATTGAGAAAAGTCACACCCGTTGAAAATAAAGCTATCACAAATTCACCCCAACAGGTTGGAACGAGAGTTTGGGATGAAAGGGAATCGAAAATTGCTACAAAATGTTTGTCGTCACTTAGCGAGATTGTTGAATTAGATGATGAGTACAAAGAAAATCATGAGCCTATGACAGTTGATGATGATTCCCAAGGGGTGTGCAAAGGTTATCACACAGGCAGTCAACGGTGCAAACCCAAACCCATCAGTTTATACAAGCCTAACTATGCATACAACTTGGAAACCCAATTGAAGATCAACGCAGACATTATTAGGGCAGCCATGAGGCAATATGATGATGCATCGTATTGATGACAGATTATTGTTGAAGTGTGGTGGCATATCACAGTTTAGGAGGAAAGCCTTCACTTGCAGATTTTCAGACTCTCAGGTAGGCATTGGTAGAGATGAAATCTAACTGCCTATACCTCCTTTTAGACAGAGATCACCTACTCATGCTTACTTATAGATATATCACAATGCGCTAGTAGGGAAAGAGGAGGAAGTCGACAGGCTTACTTATGAGCTTGAGATTTCCCAGGAGTCTTTGAAGAGTACTCAAATGGCCCTTCACGAATCAAAGTTGCAAGTTGATCGGATTTGTATGGAGTTGAAATGTGTACCTTCTTATATGGCAACCATCACACAAGAGGAGTTAGGGACACTCATGATTTGATAGAGGAGCCTCCTGTGATAATGCAGCACGAGGAGAACCCAGATGAACTAGCACTTGCAAAGAGGCATGTTCTAGAAGTTTCTGATTATACACCCACGAGATGTGGTTACAAATATATTTCAGATGAGGATACATCAATTTGGGATCCAGGTTCGGTTGACACGAGTGGAGTGGATACTAGAGACCCTAGTTGGCATTTGGATCTAGGTGGGGTTTCCAATCATTTACCAGGTGTGAAAGAATCAGGATGATTGTGGCGTTGACAGGGTGATTGACCCAATGACCAAGCACTCACGTTCCTTCACACTTACATCAGAGTTATGGTTAGCACTAGTGGCATGTTTGATGCAGGAGTGTGCAGACTTTGGGAAATGTCTTGGCACATTGTTCATGCATGGGGTTGTAGAGTGGTCAACATGCCCCGATGGGAGTTTCTAATGGAATGGCATTTGCATGCCACTAGATAGAGAAGTATATGGGGATGATGTTCTTCCATTGATGTATTGGGCATAAGGGCCATTGAGGATCGACACAACAATGACATACCCATTAGCATGTGAGTCATGCCACTTAGGTCTACCAGGACAGAGGTGATATGGCTCACATAAAGATGGGTCCACTAGCAAGATGGCAGATACATTGGCGCATATGGGATACCAGACGATGCAGGGTGCGTCAACAGCAGGCAGTGATACCTAATGGGGCACATGGATATGCCATGGTGTGCAGTGGTATGTAGAAGAGTACGGTGATGCATGGTTTTTATGGTGCTACACAGCGATATCTCAAAGCATTACTTCTAGGGGGACAGATTGATTGGGACATTGAGCATACTAATGGGCCTGGGTTACCCAGAATTGATGAGTGGATGGATGAGCGTCAAGGAGCATTGCATTCCTCGAAATTTGATCTTCGATTGGAACATCACTTGATTAGAGTTAGAGAGCAAAATTCTCGCGAGACTACCCATGAGTATTTGTACGGGTTCTTGATCAAGCCTTTGGGATTGACCCATCCATCTGTCACTTTCCAGTCCAGCATGTTGTTGCAAAGGCTTTTGTTGTTGTTCTTTGATGCTCTCATCACATATAGCAGGACACATGAGGGTCACCTAAGACAATTCGGTGAGACACTGTGTATCCTGGATAGGAGAATGACTTCCCAGTTGAGGCCTATAGTTGGAGCGCGAGTTGACAGATACAAGATTACGGATGGCATGACCCACTACAAAGGCAGCATATGTTCCGCCCCTAAGTACACACTTAGGGAGATGATTAGGAGAGAGTTGCATGACACACCTTCGACAGGACATTCCGAGGAATTGAATGAACATGGGGCACAGTGGATGGTAGGCCTCTTTTACAAGAAGGCGTGTGGGCTCCAGGAAGTAATTGGGTACATCACTAGGAGACGAGATAGCATAGTCCGTTGTGTGATTAGGCAGAAGCAGGGCAGTTTAGAATGCACCGGATTGATTCATGATACATGGTGTCTGTCTATTGATTACATATAGGGATTAATGATGAGGCACAGATGGGCGCCAACAATTAGCAGTACTTCGCCGCAGCAATTAGTTATAATCAGAGTGGCGCAGTGGCAACATGGCAATTTCCTTTTGGGATTAGCATGGGACCCTGGAATTACAAGGCTTGATAGCTCAGCCAACATTATGGGTGAGCTGGTCTTTACAGGGGGAGACCACTTTGATCTTCCATTGGACTTCAATTTGGCAAAGAGCGTTTCACTTCTTAGCAATTCGCTGATGGTAACGGAGGAGGAGGCAAGGGTTAGTTCATGTGGATGAGGACCCTTCTCAGCAAGAGTTGGATCATACTTTTAGGATTTCACTCGTGAGGTGTGTGGGATTGATTTTCCGGTAGAGCGCTTCTTGAGGAGTTGGTTGGAATTTCGCATTTTCGAGGCGCTCTACTTATTGGCAGTATGTAGAGGGCCTCTAATATCTATTCCTTGTTGGGGAGTGAGTGGAGCAAGAGATGTTTCACGTGTTGAAGAATCTAGGGCAAAGGGTTGTAGTGTGATTCTTAATTACTTGATAACAATTTGTGGAGTCTTTTTACTTTTCTTGTTAGCTTAATCTTCTTCTTCTTCTTCTTAGTAATGCATGTATGTGTACTTCATCAAACTGCTACCAAAACATAAGAACAAGAACACAAGATATTGGCTCTCTAGCATGGCCAAAACCTCTCCTCTTGAGAGGAAAACCATTTAGTGAATTTCTCTTATTAAAGCTTCTGTTGATCAATGCCAAACCCTAGAACCCTGACTTAGAATATCCTCCAAGCACAAGTCAAGTCCTCTCCTCCTTTCTGCACTTTGTTCCCTGGCACATAGGTTTCCTCCTTCCGACACTTTGTCCCTCGACACTTTGTCCTAGGGTCCTTCCACCTCTTTTCCACCTTCGCTAGAGAGATAGGCTCCTTCACTAGGCTTGGGAGGCTTTGTAGGCTAGATTTCTCACCCAAACAATGATGTCACATGGACTGTTCACCAGCTGCAAACTTATCCTCTTCTTTTTCCACATGAGTGATTGTTTCTGGCCCTAGAAACAATCCTGTCCTTCCTCGGCCTTATTCCTTTTTCCTTCGTTTGTGAGGGTCTCTTCTTCACTCTTAGAGGGAGGCCTTGTAGACCTTAATTTCAAACCCAAACAAGATGAGAATGTTGACTGCTTGTCCTTACTGTCATATCCGCAGATTTCTCCTTCTTCTCCTCGCACGTGTGACTGTTTCTAGCCCTAGAGACAGCCCCCTACCTTCGTTGTTCATCCTTTTTAGTTCACTACTCTTGTAGACCCTTTTTCTTTGGTTTCCTTCGTTCCTCTTCTACTTCTTTCCTTTACAAATTTCAGAGCTGAATGAATGCGTTGTATTGGAGTGGACAACCTCTATAAATAGAGCATTGTCCCTCCATTTAGGCTGACTAGTCAACAGTTTGCAGGTCGACTTGAAGAGTGGACTTTGGATAGTTCTTTAGATGGTGTTGCATGCTTGAAGGAGCTTCTTGACGTTGTCATATCATAGGAGGAGACTTGACTTTTCTTGAAGGTATTCTCTTGACTTTAATACATATTTATACAAAGTGTAACATGCCTTTAAGGTCTTCAACCTTTTCTTTTGACTATTTGACTTACCTATAGTACTTTAAAGTTTAAATAGGGCTAGACCAATTTCAATGAACAAGAAACTCATTGACATATATTATAAAAATAATATTTATTTTCTTGAATAAATACAAATATTAACAGTACATTTATGAAGATCGAACCTACTTATATTTCCTTCAACATCACAATGATTAGGATGGTTTGGGACCCTCATAATCACTTGGATTAGCGTGTGGTGTGCCAACATGTGATGGCATTGCTTGAGGGCAAGCAATTTTGGGGAGGGGAGACTGTAATGTCCCCAAATATTGGATTCCCTGGCGAGGTGGCTAGAAGGGTTTTCCAGAGTTTGTGTCAGCCTGGTCATAGGAGTAGGATTACTCCATTGGTGGGCCCGGAGGGTTTTGGAGGAATTTTATCCGTCTGACTGGGATTGATTACCATATTTCACCATTGGGATCAGTTCTGCATGGTTTTCTCTTGGTTTCGTTGCACTCTGATGAATTCCCTAAAATTGCATTATTAACAGGCATATTTTAATTATTTATGCTTAAGGTGTTGTTTCAAGCTGATTACTTGGAGAAACACCTTAGTGTAATAGCTCGTTGGAACATATTTCATCATTGGGATCAATTCTGCACGGTTTTCTCTTGGTTCTGTTGCATTCCGACAAATTCCGTAAAATGGCATTATTAACAAGCATATTTTAATTATTTACGCTTAAGGTGTTGTTTCGGGCTGATTACTTGGAGAAACACCTTAGTGTAATAACTCATTGGAATCGAGGCAAAAAGATCTACAGGACAGAATGATAAAAAGGGACTTTGGGTGGCAAATGTGACCACAGAGACGAATTAAGCATTTTTCGACATTAAAAGTGACTTTAATTAGTTTATAAAAGACACTTTATTAAATAAAGAAAGAAAAAGTGCATTTTAATATTTAATTAGAGGGAATGGTAAGTGAGTTATAAAAAAGGGAAAGGAGGGGGTCTCTCCTCATTTATTCATACATTTGAGTTTTTGGGGAAAGAGCTCTTGGAGAGAGTTTGGGAGAAGAAGCTTAGGGTTTTGAAGCTGCCATCGTTGGTTTCAGTGTTGAAACTAGACACTCTAGCTGGTTCAAGAGTGGAATCACACAGATTTCACAAGTGTGCTACAAAGGGAAAGAATATTTGCCGGAGATAATGGAAAGAAGAGGTATTATCAGTTGAATCTCTTATTTATTTTACTCCATTTACCTGTTCAGGTTGGAGACAGATTTGTGAAAGCCAAATATCCAAGCCCAAATCAGAGGCTAAGTAACTGTTGAAAGAGACGGCGTATTCTTTTCACTCTGCCATTCAAACAACCTAAGATAGAGACTGAGTTTGAGGAATGAACACAGGGACGAGTTCTAGCCACATTAGCATGAGTTTCTCCACTAGGATGGTCAAATCCCTCTTTTCCGTTTGTTGAACCATTACTGTAGGAATTTACAGGGTAAGTTCCTCAGATAAAACAGCAAAGGACACTGCTCACAAACAGATCACAGATCAATACACTAGTATCATTGACGTAGTTAAAACCCTCAAAGAGGGAAACAGTCCACAGCCTAAGCCAACGCGGCCACTTCAGGCAATTTATTAATAAAAGAAAAAAAAATTACATAAGCTTCTCTCATGAACGGTCACCCTACAAATGACCCTCCATGCTCTTTAAATAGAAATCATGGACCAATGCAGTGTTAAGCCACGGATCAAGTGTCGGTAATACCGAGGAGAGAATGAACTGTCAGAGGACTTCATGTCTAGAACATATCGTGACCATCGAATTGTAAGTTACAAAAGTACATAGTAAAGAAACACACTTTACCTAACTCTACACTAGACCAAGTTATACTTAACTATTTTCTATATGTCGGAATATCTTAACAATTGCTACAGCCTGTATGGAATTTCCCTTAAGAATAAGAGATCGAATCTCATCACCTCAGCTATTGGACGAGTCACCACAGTTCTGGGTTGAGTTTCAGCAACCGAAGGACGAGTTTTATCCATGTTTGAGAGCCACAAGAAGTCCTGGTTGTGTGGCTGAATATTTTCCTTAAGGGGTAGATTTTCTGTAAGTGTATTATTGGCTAAAAAGAACATGTAGCTCTGCTGGTTATTATTATCAGTTTGGGTGTGCTATAACTCCCCATTCTGCTGAAAATGTAGCTGGTACTTTATGCATGAATTTTGAAGCCCAATAGCAGTCATGTTCTAGATTTGCATGACCTCTCTCTCACTGTGAACTGTGCCACAATTTACAGCAGATTGGAGCTGATATTTCAGAGTCAACAAGGCTGGTCTCATTCATAACTTTGACTGATATTCTGAAAGTTTCCTGAAGCAAAGTCCCGGTTCCTCTATTACGTTATTTCCTTGAGTATTTGCTCAGTGAATATATAAGAATGCTGCTCTAGTTTATTCCCTTGATAATATTGTCATCTAACAGCAATTCATAAATTTCCGATTAATATATATCAGACTGAATTCTTTGGACACTTAAATTTGAAGGCATGTTGTTATTGTGCGTGTTTATTTAAAATGAAATTGTGAAAATGCATCTACAGCAGTGTGTAATCAAACTGTTTGAAGAAATGTTTCACTGAAAAACTCATTCTAAACTCAGAAAATTCCAAGAAAGTTGGTAGCATTCCAAATTGGTATTTACTATTTTACAATAAGTGTTTTTTAGTCTCCTCCCAATGAATCTTGTAGTAAGTGTGTCAGCTTGGAGATCCTGAAGGGAATGTGACTACTTTTAGTTGCAAAAGAGGACATCTCATCCCCAAGAGCAGAGAGTGACTTGTTGATATTCTGTGCCTCCTTAAGACGATCTCCTTGAACATCAGCTTTTGCTACTCACTCACTTCCAGCTAGATCAACCAACCAAAGTTTGCTCCTAGTGCATTCTTCATTAATTGAGTTCTCCCCCTTTATCATCAGAGAAAGTATGCAGTGAGAATGAGTACTATGTTCATTGCCATTTGTGGAGCCGACAATTCTAGCACTGCTTCCAATTTGTGGGACGTCCCAAAACTTGTGCACTTGTGCTTCAACAAGACCTGGTACGTGATGAATCCCTGCAGCCATCTGCCTTATCCCTATATTTTTTACAGCTTGTCTTAGCTGAGGAGATGTAAGCAAGTCACATGTATGTTCATTGTAAACCTCTAACACACTGACAGGGATATCATAAACAGTTTGTCCATATGCAAATATATAAACATTGTATCTATCCAAAACTGATACTACAACAGGTACAGTACCAAGAACATGATCAGTTTCTGGGATAAAAACTAAATCAAATTTGAAGACCCCTTTGGAGGCTTCATGGGTTTAGATCCTGATCTCAGATTTCAAATTCTGCCACAAAAACACGTCCTTCTACAACCTCCTGAATAATCTGAAGAGTATCCATGTTGTTATGTTTGAACCTTCAGCTTTGGACCTTGAACACTTTTAGCCCTTCCAGGAAGCGGGGAAGAGTATTTTATCCAATCACTGTTGCTAGACTGGGGAAGAGTATTTTATCGAATCACTGTTGCTAGACTACTATGTATACGACCATATAAGAAACCTTCACCTCTCCAATACTCCAAAGGTCTTGATCTCATTCATGTACTCTGCCTTACCCCGCTTTTCCATAAAGTCCCTGCCCTTGCAGGACTTTGTCGGCGTTGATATTCAGATTTTTTTCTAGCTCTTTTTGTTATCTTCAATTCCCATGGATACAATTTGATCTCCTTACTTGTAGTTGCATTATTCTTGTGAATATCATAATTACTTGTAGTTGCATATGCTTTAACAGTGGCGTCTGCCCGAAGGTGTCTCGACCTGCCTCTGTTTGTCCTGCAGTTTCTGCCCGAAGAAAAACTTGCGTGGATTCAGATTCTAAAGGGTTTGAACTGCATCAGGAATTCACTGCGGTTTTTGCCACGGAACAATTTGCTTGCCTTCAAGAGGGAATTCAGATGCCCTCAGCCCTCATCCACCAAGATCTCTCAAACAGGAAATTCACCCTGCTGGCCAGAACAGATAAACAAAGGCAAAATAGATTGAAAACTTTGTTGCTTCCTCAGCTAGATGCCTCTTGTGCCAGAACAAAGTATAAAGAGAGAAAAAATAGGAAATAGTTTTACTAACTAAGGTGGAATCTTTCACCACCAAAACTAGTAGGGTAAAAGGGGTCTTAAAATACTCAGAGACTTAGGCTCAAGAAAAACAAAGACCAAATGATACAATACAATGATGATCCAAATGAATTCAACCCTCTTGTATTTATAGATTTCCTTGAAGGGATTCTCTCAATTAATTAAGTAAAATTCACACCAAACCCCAACTTTGGGTATCTTTGCCCAGCTGCCCCAGTCTTGCCCAGACATTGGGTATTTTGGGGTTTTCCCCTGTATCAATGACTATAGCCTATGGGGATTGATAGGCTACTTCGTCTCTTGGACAATTAATTTCTCGGGAACATAACATGAAATGATTTGCTTGTAAAATTATGGGTCACTGTGAATCTCAATGCCCCAACAAGAAGGGGAAGAAGAAGGGCATAGCAGCATCAGCAGAGGTGGATGAGTTCACCTCTAGATTTGATTCAGAGTTCGCTTTAGTGGTGAGTCTTTCCACTAGTGTTACATCCTCAGGTGTTTGGTTTGTAGACAGTGGACTTTCCTGCCATATGACTTGAATGAGAGAGCAATTCATGAGTCTCACAAAGGATGATATTGACTTGGAGGTTGTGCTTGGAGATAACTCCAAGGTCAAAGCAGCATGAGTGGCGACAATATCCTTTCAAAGGGAGTCATCACCTCCTTTGAAAGTAGAGGATGTTCTTTATGTTGCAGGGCTAAAGAACTTGATTTCAATCTCCAGTATGACAAGTGGTATGTATTTGTGTTCTGAGGAGGACAGGTGCTTATATATCCCAGGGGATCCATTATCACTTCTGCTAGAGTGATCGGAGTCCACAGTGGGGGGCTTTACAGGTTTATGTTTCAGCCTACTAGAGAATTTGCAACACAGACTAGCAGCAGTGAGTTATGCAAGATATGGCACAAGAGGATAGCCCACTTGCACCATGGAGCATTCAAGATGTTGAGGGAGACGGTTATAAGTTTACATGAGTTCAGCACTGAACATCATCATGTGTGCAGTGGGTGTGATTTGGGAAAGTATACTAAGACACATTTTCTTAGCAGTGACAGCAAGGTAGCGAGTATTTTGGATTTGATACACTCTAATCTATGAGGTCCTATGTCTCATGTATCATTGATCGGATGTGAGTACCATGTCACTTTCATTGATGACTACTCCAGGAAGACCTGAATTTTCTTTTTGAAGGCCAAGGATCAGGTTTTCAAGAGGTTCCAAGAGTTTAAGGCTCTTGCGAGAACCAAAGTAGGAAGAAGATCAAGGTCTTGAGGGAGGACAATGGGGACGAGTACACCTCCAAGGAGATGGAGGAGTTTTGTAGGAGTGAGGGTTGTTAAAGTTTCTAAGTTTACTTAGTTTAGAAACCCTTCATGCACTTTTTCTGATATATTCCTACCTACTTGTTATTTTCTTTAACAAGTTATTTACAAAGTAAATACTAAAAATAAACACCAGTGCATGCTGAACATATTACATATCAGCAACTAAAAGAAACAAGAACAAACACACCACATGACACCACTATTTTTGGACCAATGTCCCCGGAAAAACCCAACGCGGGAAAACCGGTGCAGCTATCTAAGGTTTTTCTTATTAAGCAATATTAGAGTACAATCTAGGTGCCGAAATTGGCCTACCCAACAGAGAATTTCTTTAGCAGCTATACCTCACAGTTTGAGAGAAATCTCCTGGCTGAAACCCCGAAAAATCGTTCCAACAGCTCTTCTACACAAAACTACTCTGCAACCCTAGCATCTGCCCAATCTAGACTACATCAGCCCCTCTCTGTCTCACGTTGACCCTGCGTTAACCTTTCTTGGCCTACGTCAACTTTCTCGGCATCTCCGTCGGACACGCTGGCCTCTCTGGTGCTCTGCGCAGCACTTGGCTGCCTATGCATGGCCCTCCGTGAGCCCTTGCTAGCTCTGCGTCACTCTCCTTGGCTGTGGCACTGCTCTCCCGGCACAATCTCTGTCTTCTCTATTTCTTTGTACTCAATGGCCCTCAGTTGCTCCCTCGATCACTGATTCTATCTCTCTTAGCAAACCCCGCTCTAGAGAATAGAATCATTGATCACTCTGGTGTCTTTTCCAAGTGACCCTCAAGCCTCCTCTTATACTTTTCTTGTTGACATATAAACGGCCGAGATTAAGTCCCTAATTAACGACTAAGATTAGATCTAGCTTGATCCATGTCTTTTGGACGTTTCTAACACAGTTTCATATTAATACACATTAATATTTTGTTTTCCCTAAGTTTAGACTTATGGACTCCATTAAAAATATTAATTATTTTAATATCTCTTGAACTGTTTAGAATCTGCCCAAACCCTTTCTGGGTTTTGGAGATCTCATGTGCCCCAACCTCTCCACCAAATTTCGTGGCTAGAGCACATCTGATGTTACCCCAAATCAACACTCCCTTTTAGCGAGGACTATGCTCTAGCAATACTCCTCACTGAGTATTACTCTGATCATCTGCCATCGATACCTGTGTTGATGCTAGGCCTTCCTGCCCAACATCCTCTGCACTGTTGTATCATGTACTGTTGCCCATGGTTTTACCACTGCCACTGCTGCATCTGTACGACAGCTCCCTATGCATCTGTGCTGCTACTGGTCCTATCTCCCAGCTCTGCATCCGCACTGCACCTCCTCTCATCATGCTGCATCGTGTTGCCCACTACTACACTGCAACTCAGTGACTGAGAAGTAAGTAACTGATCTCCCAACTAACCTCCCTGTTGGGCTAGAAACACCCACTGATGTTGAAGCTACCTCTGCCGTTGACAAGTGCTCCCTCTTTGACCTCTGCACTACGGCAACAACTCCCTCCATCTCACACCGTCGCACACCTCTCTGTGCCATCTTGCATTGGTGCAACACTCCTGTGCCTCTTGCACTACTACAGCTTGCTAGCTCTACGTTGTCTTGGGACTCCTGCATTGTAGCTCTCTCTGCATCTCCATCTGCATCCGTCTCTACCCACTCAACCAGTCCTGCTATTCCTCTTCGGGGCTCCCGTAGCAAGGTCTAATCCAAGAGTGATCAGAAAATAGGGCACTGAAGGCTTCTTGTTAGCTTACAAGAAGCTCTCCCACTTCCAAAGCTTAAATATTCCCAAGATATTATGATGAACCGATTGCGGAATTAATAATACTTGAAAAATAGGTGTATGCTTATGTTTGTTTTTGAACAGTTTATGTGCTTTAAATTTTGTTGCTTATGTTGATATTCAAATACATGTGACAGTAAAACAGTGTAGCAAATAACGAACTCATAAGACAACAATTTAATTAGGAGTTCACCCAAAACTCTTGGGCTACGTCTCCGTGAGCTCTAGTCAACTCAACCAGGCTCTCTAGGTTTATGGCATAAGTTCTTTTACAAGCTCTATGCTCAACTCCACTAGTTTACACAAAACACAATGGGCTTAGAACACCATCTTATCCCTGGCTCTGAAGCTCTCAGGCTTTTTGGCTTTGGCTCTGGCTCTAGCTCTGTCTCTTGGCTCTGGCTCTTGCTCTCGCTCTCGGCTCTAGCTCTGGCTCTCTCTCGGCCTCTGCATGCCTCTATAATTCGCTTGACCTCCAAGCAACTCTTCAGCAACCTTCCAGCGACCATTTTCAGCAACTTTCAGCTCTCTCTGGTTTTTCGCTCAACCTCCAAGCGACTCCAAAAACTCCCTCAGCTGCCTGCATTGCCCCTCAATCGTGCTCTCTAGCTTCTTTGAGGCATTCTTCCGGCTCTGTGGCTTCCCTAGCTGTTTCTCTGCGTGTAATCATTCCTCTGCGGCTCTGCGGCTTCTTCTGCTCCTTGTCTCTTCGACTGGCCATCTGGCTTTGTGGCTCTGTGGCTCTCTATGCGTTACAAACGCATCATTGTCTATAAAACGCTCGCTTGTAGCGTGGCACAATGATCAGGGGCAGTTATTACAAAGGAATCGAGGCCTTCCTTCAGGCAAAACCCGAAAATGAACAAAATTCCAATACACAGAGATTTACCGGAAATACACTATCGGGAACAAAATCCCAGACTTCAAATTCTATGAAATCGCGCTCATATCCCTATCGGGTCCGCCCTTTTATGGCTATTGCAAGCCCGCCGTTGATCTGCGTGATCTCCAATCCAACGGCTGACAGCCATTTCGGGTGGCTTATGTGCACGGAGATTACCCGCCCGAAAAGGTGGTTTTCTCTCTCCTGCACCATGCCACGTGTCGACCGGTGTATGGGGTCGGGCGGAGCCCGTCCAATGCCATTTACCGCCTAAGGCCCGCCCAAAATCCCGCTTACCACGGATTTCCTTTGTGTTTCAATTTTATAACGGAAATGCACTAATACACAGAAAAAGCCCGAAAACACTCTTATATCAGAACTCCAAATTTATAGGGCTGCATTTATAAACCCTATTGGGTTCGCACCCTGATCACTAATCGCAATCGCGTTGTGTCAACGGACCTTGGTATCAGGGATCACCGATCGCCGATATCAGTGTATCGTTATCAGCCCTATCGCTATATCGCATATTGCAATTGCAACGACCCTAGGGGTCATCCCTTTGACCATGCCGACTACCGATCTGCCGATCACCGATATCGCACCTCGCGTATCGCATCGGCGGGGGTCTATGTCTTTGCTCCTCCGATCGACGATTGCCCCAATCGTCGATATCGCAATCGCTAATTGCATGTCGCCTTGTTTGGGGTCCCGATATCGAGCGAAGGCCTACCTCCGATGCAATAAGTCGGAAGTCACAATCGGGGTTCCTTCCACAATTGCCTTAAGTCCACCCCTTTGCACATTTGCGATATGATTTCCTTAAGGAGCCTTTTATGCCATTTTTAGAAGAAATGCCTCCTTTTCCAAAGAACAAAGGCAACCTTCTTTCTGCAATAACTTCTTCATCTGAAGTCCATTTTAGCCCATTCAAGTTGCAATAGATTCAAAATGAGAAGATCTGTGCAATGGGACTATTTCCAAGAGCATCCTTGGACTTTCATTTTCCTCTGTGAGGAACACTTCAGACTTAGAAGTCTATCCAAGATCCATTTTGGATCACGCCTTCCCACTAAAAGAACTTTTGGTACTAATCTGAACAATAAATGAGAGTAACAGCACCCTCTTCCTTCAGCCTCCATACACTTGCCTTGCATAATGCCTTTGAACCAAAGCCTTTGACTACTCTCCTTCCTAAATGTGTTGGTCCTCTTGGGAAGAACTGTTTTCCTCCTTGACTTCATGCACAACTCCTGCTGAGATGGTCACAGAAGGTAGTTTGAACTTCTCTGCCTTGATCATTGATCCAAGGTGGCTCAAACAAATGTGAAGTTACATCTGCTTCACAAAATTTTCATTTGTACCTGTTTGAAAAGCTGCCAACAACCACTGTTAATAACAACAAAAATACAGACAACAACTGGATGGCCTAAACTCCTGCTTCAACAAAAGAAACATATTTCACATCTTGTGAACACCTCCATGTCTTACATCTGCATACAAATGATGGACTAAATAGCAAGCCCACAAAAGATGCCTTTAAAACAAATGACCCTTCAAGTCAAGCATGTAGAAAAAACCATTAGGACTATTTTTCAAAAGATGAAACACTTCATCATTATCTCCATCTTGGAGACCAAATCAACTTTTCTCAAGTCAATATTGCATTACATGCATGCCAAAGCAATCAACCCTTCAAGTTAATTACACATACATGTTCAAATACACGGAAATCATTAACATCCCTATGTTCATGCACATCATTCTCATGCATGCATTTCATCCTTCAACTTTCGTTTAAACACATTGTACTTTCGAAGCTGAAACGAATATAATGTTGCAGCAATAAAGTGAGTCTCCTACTCAACTTCTCCATTCACCTTCTTGGAAAAATCCTGCAACTTGCATTCCATTAACAAAAAAATGCAAACAAATGCATCAATAGACATGCAATCTTAATTGGATAAGAACTCTAACCATTTCTTACCAATCCATTTCAAAGGTCTTTCCTTTGTCTGCACATCAGCATCAACATGTGTATCATCATGAAACAAATTATCCATGGAAACTTCCTTTCCATTTCTGCCATTTTCTCTTTCCACCTTCTTCAAGTTTCGTGGAAGCATTGTTGGATTCAGAGTCCAACACTTTTCAGCAAAATGTCCTTGCTTATGGTAGTAAGTGCAACACATGTGCATCTTCTTAACAGCATGATTTGCCTTGTCCAATGGACCTTTGGCTTCTTGCTTCTTTTCCTTCAAAGTTTCCTATATCTGGCCATTCTCTTCCAACATCTAGAAACATTATGGTTATCTAAACCACAAAAGGAACATGCAATTCTTTTCCAATGCTTATATGGAAATTTAACATGTTGAACATAATCAAAAGGAATATGATAAGAACCAGATTTATACCTTTCTCTTTCACCTTTATTGCCTTCATGAGGAGGTGAACTGAATGAAGAAGTGGCTCCCTTTGGAACACCATCAATCTCTTCAAGGTTGTCAGAGTTTCCACAACTCTCTGGCTCAAGTGTATGCTTCTGAACCCCTGCATCCTGCAAATGATGTTTCAAGCTATTGCATTCTCCATGATACAATCTTTACACTCTTGAGTTAGAAGACCTGAAATGAAACTCCTTCTTGGGACTGTTTCAATGGCCTTCAGGCAGCTTTGGAACTCTCTCCATAAGACTGTCCATAACCAAGACCCAAATACTTAGGCCTTTCCTCAACTATTATTGGTTCAACAATACCCTATGCATGTTTACCCAAGCCTTTTCCTTCATAGCCCATCTTGGACATTAACTTGGAACCTATGCCTCTAGTATGTTTTTCAAAATAACCAATACAAGCATTCTTAGAAGAATTTGAAGACAAACAGGAATGTTTTACCTCTTCTTCTAGTTGATACTTGACTAAGGCTTCTTTGGCAACAAAGAGCTGCGACTCCAACTCATGCATCCTTTTCAAGTTCATATTTGCAATATGAAGTTGCCTCTCCATTTCCTGCAATTTGTCAAAAAGCACCTGCTTCTCTTCATCCACGGAATTCAACTATTCTCTAAGTATGTGGCTCTTCCTTCCATCCTCATACACTTCTCTCACCATATCCATCATGGTTGACAAGTCTTGCTTCATGTCATCATCAAAGACTCTTGTGAAGAAAGAAGAATTTGAGGACTCACTTGTAAAAGTAGTCATTATGCCAATGAACAAAAGAACTTCAAACAAGATTGATAAAGAGCTTATTCAGCAACCTTTTGCAACAAACCTCTTGTGCTTCAAGGATTGCCTTGAGGTCCTTTGGGATAAGAAGAATGCCTTCAGTGCTTCTTCCTTTCTGTCCTCTCCTGGACTGAGCTATCAATAGCTTTCCCTTCACCTCTGCAAACTCAAACAATTGCCAATTTGCAAACAAGCATACAATCAATCTTTGACTGTTTAAACACCTTTCAGACAAGCAATCTTTGCTCTATCAATCAAGCATTCTGATATAACCTTGTTTGAAAGTGGGGTTAATCAACCTTAAGCTCTGATACCACCTAATCTAAAAATGGGGCACTAAAGGCTTCTTGTTAGCTTACAAGAAGCTCTCCCACTTCTAAAGCTTAAATATTACCTAGATATTATGATTAACTAATTGCAGAATAAACAATGCTTGAAAAATAGGTGTATGTTTATGTTTGTTTTTGAACTGTTTATGTGCTTTGAGTTCTGTTACTTATGTTGATATTCAAATATGTGTGACAGTAAAACGGTGCAGCAAATAACAAACACATAAGACAGCAATTTAATTAGGAGTTCACCCAAAACTCTTTAGTTGTGTCTCTGTGAGCTCTAGTCAACTCAACTAGGCTCTCTGGGATTATGGCATAAGTTCTTTTACAAGCTCCACGCTCAACTCCACTGGTTTACACAGAACACAATGGGCTTAGAACACCATCTTATCCCTGGCTCTGAAGCTCTCAGGCTTTCTGGCTCTGGCTCTCAGCTCTCGCTCTCGCTCTCGGCTCTGGCTCTCTATGCTGGCTCTGTGGCTCTAGCTCTTTCTCGGCCTCTGCGTGCCTCTGTAATTCGCTTGACCTCCGAGTGACTCTTCAAGCAACCCTTTTCAGCAACTTTCAGCTCTCTGGTTTTTCGCTCGACCTCCAAGCGACTCCAAAAACTCCCTCAGCTGCCTGCGCTGCCCCTCAATCATGCTCTTTGGCTTCTTTGAGGCATTCTTCCGGCTCTGTGGCTTCCCCAGCTGTTTCTCTGCATGTAATCATTCCTCTGCGGCTCTGCGGCTTCCCCAGCTGTTTCTCTGCATGTAATCATTCCTCTACGACTCTGCGACTTCTTCTACTCCTTGTCTCTTCCACTGGCCATCTGGCTCTGTGGCTCTGTGGCTCTCTCTGCGTTACAAACGCATCATTGTCTATAAAACGTCTGCTTGCAGCATGGCATAATGATCAGGGGCAGTTACAAAGGAATCGGAATCAGGGAACAAAATTCCAATACACAGAGATTTACCGGAAATACACTATCGGGCGCAAAATCCCAGACTTCAAATTCTATGAAATTGCGCACATATCCCTATCGGGTCCGCCCTTTTATGACTATCGCAAGCCCACCGTTGATTTGCGTGATCTTCGATCCATCGGCTGACAGCCATTTCAGGTGGCTTATGTGCACGAAGATTACCCGTCCGAAAAGGCGGTTTTCTCTCTGCCGTGCCATGCCACGTGTCGGCCAATGTATGGGATTAGGTGGAGCCCATCCAATACCACTTACTGCCTGAGGCCCACCCGAAATCCTGCTTACCACGGATTTCCTTTGTATTTTGGTTTTATAAAGGAAATGCGCTAATACACAGAAAAAGCCCGAAAACACTTTGATATCGGAATTCAAAATTTATAGGGTTACATTTATAAACCCTATCGAGTCTGCACCTTGATCGCTAATCGCAATCGCGCTACGTCAACGGCACTTGGTATCGGGGATCACCAATCGCCGATCGCCAATATCGGCGTATTGCTATCGGCCCCGTCGCTATATCGCATATCACAATCACAACGGCCCCGAGGGTCTTCCCTTTGACCATGTTAATCGCCGATCACCGATATCGCACCTCGCATATCGCATCGGCGGGGGTCTATTCCCTGCTCCTCCGATCGTCGATCACCCCAATCGCTGATATTGTAATCGCTAATCGCATGTCGCCTTGTCTGGGATCCCAATATCGGGCGAAGGCCTACCTCCGATGCGATAAGTTGGAAGCCGCAATTGGGATTCCTTCCGCCTTTGCCTTAAGTCCACCCCTTTGCACATTTGCGATGCGATTTCCTTAAGGAGCCTTTTATGCCATTTTTAGAAGAGAAGCCTCATTTTTGAAAGAACAAAGGCAACCTTCTTTCTGCGATAACTTCTTCATCCGAAGTCCGTTTTAGCTCATTCAAGCTGCAGTAGATTCAGAATAAGAAGATCTATGCAATGGGACTATTTCCAAGAGCATCCTTGGACTTTCACTTTCCTCTGTGAGAAACACTTCAAACTTAGAAGTCTATCCAAAATCCATTTTGGATCAAAGAGGCTAGGTACCTCAAGTGGTGCGTGTGCACTCATGGCACAACCATCATCTGTCAAAACTTCCTTCTCTGCCTGTGTTGGCGTTGCCTTAGTTTTGGAAGACTCTCCCTTACTCTTCTTCATTGGGCACTGGGTCGCATAATGACCCATCTCCCCATAGTGGAAGCACTTGATCTTGGAGAGATCTTTCTTATTCCGCTTCTCCTGCTTTCCCTCAGATGCTAGGGCCACATCCTCCTCCTCCTGCTTGACCTTGATCCCTTTGTCGTTGCTACCTGTCTTCGACTGTCGTCTAATCTCTTCCTAGCGAAGCGCTGCCCACATCTCGTCCCAAGGTAGGAGAGTCCCTCTGCCCAATATACTCTGGACAAACACTTTCCAATCTTCTGAGACAGCATTCAGGGTTGTCCTCACCATAAGCTATTGATCCGGTGTCGCTCCTATAGCAGTCAACTAATCTCGGATCTCATTCAATCCTCTGAGGAATGTGTCAATCGATTGACCGTTCTTCATCAGATACGACCTCATCTGGTTCTCGAAAAGCATTCTTCTCTGCATAGAAGTATGCTGGTACAGGTTCTTGAGAGCCTCCCACATCTCAACTGTCGTTTCCTTTTCGGCTATATGTGGTACCACATGATCCTTGACCCTGTCAAGGATAATGCACTTGACCCTCGCCATCGCCTCTTCGAACTTGTCGTTATCATTAGGGTCGACTGGGATAGCTATAACCTTCAAGGTGAAGTTCTTGACACGATTCCTGTCAAGCACTGATAAGATTCTGGCCTTCCAGACTGCGAAGTTCAATGCTCCGTCCAGTCTATCCTGGTCTCTTACCCCGTGTAGTGCCATGACGCTCCTCTACTTCCCTCCTGCAAGTTCTCTATTCAAATCCTCTGAGTCTCTACTTCTCGTCTAGAAGTTCTCTTTTGGACTCCCTCTGAGTCCTTATTTCCCTCTTGGAAATCCTTCTGTCGCTTGTCGAGATGCCCCCTACTCTGATCGTCTTGTGCAACTCCTTTGGCCCTGCTCTGTCAGGTATTGTTCTGACTACCGTACCTCATTAGCTCCACTCTGCAATATTTCTGTAGCCTTCTAGACTCCAGCAACTGCCTCTTTGTGAACTGTGTCAGCCCCTCTCTGCCTCACGCTGGCTCTGCATCACCCAAGATGGGTCTGCGTCAGCTTTAGGATGTCCTACGTCAGCCCTCTCACCCTCTGCGTTAGTAACACTGGCCTCTCTGAGGCTCTACGTAGCTCCCGGCTTCTTCTGCGTGGCTCTGGTTGGCTCTACGTCACACTTCTTGGCTTCTACGCTGCTAGAAACAGCTTCTATCACCTCGAGACAGCTGTTTTCTACTGTTATTGCTCCACTCGGCTTATGTCTTTTAATCCTCCTATGATCCGCAATCACGCTCTGATACCATGTTGAAGTTTCAAGTTTACTTAGTTTAGAAACCCTTCATGCACTTTTTTCTGATTTATTCCTACTTACTTGTTATTTTTCTTTAACAAGTTATTTACAAAGTAAATACTAAAAATAAACACCAATGCATGCTCAACATACTGCAGATCAACAACTAAAAGAAACAAGAACAAACACACCACATGACACTATTATTTTTGGACCAATGTCCCCGGAAAAACCCAATGCGGGAAAACCGATGTAGCTACCTCAGGGTTTCCTTATTAAGCAATATCAGAGTACAATCTAGGTGTCGAAACTAGCCTACCCAACAGAGAGTTTCCTTAGTAGTTATACCTCACAGTTTGAGAGGAATCTCCTGGCTGAAACCCCAGAAAATCCTTTCAGCAGCTCTTCTGTACAAAACTGCTCTACAACTCCAGCGTCTACCCAATCTGGACTGCGTTAGCCCCTCTTTGTCTCACGTTGGCCTTGCTTCAGCCTTTCTTGACCTGCGTCAGCCTTCTTGGCCTCTCGGTCAGACACGCTGGCCTCTGGTGCTCTGCACAGCACTTGGCTGCCTCTGCGTGGCCCTGCGTGAGCCCTTGCTGGCTCTGCGTCACTCTCCTTGGTTGTTGCGTTGCTTTCCCGGAACAATCTCGGCCTTCTTTGTTTCTCTGTACTCAATGCCCCTCAGTTGCTCTCCTAATCACTGATTCTATCTCTTAGCAAACGCTGCTCTAGAGAATAGAATGACTGATCACTCTGGTGTATTCTCCAAGTGACCCTCAAGCCAAGATTAAGTCCCTAATCAATGGATAAGATTAGATCTGGCTTGATCCATGTCTTTTGGACTTTTCAAACACAATTTCATATTAATACACATTAATATTTTATTTTCCCTAAGTTTAGACTTAGGGACTCCATTAAAAATATGAATTATTTTAATATCTCCTAAACTGTTTAGAATCTGCCCAAACCCTTTCTGGGTATTGGAGATCTCATGTGCCCCAACCTCTCCACCAAATTTCGTGGCTAGAGCACATCCAATGCTACCCCAAATCAACGAGGGCATCAGGAGGGACTCGAGAGTACATAGTGCCTTATAAGCCCCCAACAGAATGAGGTGGTGGAGAGGAAGAATAGGGCGATAGTGGGTGCAGCAAAAGCTATGTTGCATGATCAGAGGCTACCTTTCTTTTTATGGGTCGAGGCTTGTAACACTATAGTGTACTTGCAAGACAGGAGTCCACACAGAGTCTTGTGGGGTAAGGCTCCTAAGGAGGCTTTTTCTGGGAAGAAGCTTGAGATTGAGCACATCAAGATTTTTGGGTGCCTTACATATCCACACATCCCTAAGGAGAAGAGGACAGAGTTGGAACCCACTGCAAAGAAGGGTATCCTTGTGGGTTACAATGAGACCAGCAAGGCCTACCGCATATACATTCTTGTGCAGGGGAAAGTTGTACTGAGGCAGGATGTGAGATTTGAGGAGAAGAGGGCCTTGAGGAGTTCTCGAGAGGTTGATCGGGTAGAACAGCAGAGGACCACACCACAAGTATCAATATCTTTAGGTGGTACACCAGGGTCAAGAGGATCACCTACTTCTAGGGTGAGAGGATCACCAAGCACGGGATCTCAAGGTACAGTATCGCCACAAACCACAGGAGGGGCATCCTCATCAAGAGGAGAGGCTCCAGTGGAGGATTTTCCCATACCATTTGAGGAGGTTACTTCGAGAGACCCTGAAGGAAGCACAAGAGATTGTGGGGAAACCCAAGTGGTCAATGAGGGAGAGCAAACCACCATAAAGGTTGGGTGGGTATGTGGCAGATGTTGTGGAGACTGAGCCAGCTGGCTACAAGGAGGTTGCTAGTCAACAGATTTGGAGAGATGCCATGGTGGAGGAGTATGCCTCCATCATGAAGAATGATGTGTGGGAAATAGTGTAGAGGCCCAAGGGGAAGTAAGTGGTGACTTCCAAGTGGCTCTACAAGATCAAACATGTTGCAGATGGCAATGTGGAGAAGTTCAAACCTCGTTTTGTGGCACAAGTGTTCTCACATGTAGAGGGAGTTGACTATGAGGATACCTTTGCACTAGTTGCTTGCTATACCCTATATTAGAGCAGTGATCTCCATAGCAGCTGAGATGGGTTCGAAAATTCACCAGATGGATGTGAAAACTGCCTTTCCCAATGGTGTCATACAAGAGGAGGTGTACATTGAGCAGCCACAGGGCTTTGAGGTGCATGGGAGAGAGCCTCATGTGTGTAGGCTTAAGAAAGTCTTTTATGGACTGAAGCAAGCACAGAGAGCATGGTACGAGAGGGTTGATGCTTACTTGCAGCAGATGGGTTTCCAGCAGAGTGATGCACATTCAAGCTTGTATTTCATTATGGTTGGTGACAACCCACTCATTATGGTTTTGTATGTGGATGATTTGTTTATTACAGGTGCGGAGAGACTCATTCAACACTGCAAGAGGGACCTTGCTTTAGAGTGACATCACTGATATGGGACTAATGCACTATTTTTTGGGGTTGGAGGTTTGGCAAGAGAATGGGCATATCTTCGTGGGCTAAGGAAGATATGTTAGGGGCATACTGAGGAGATTCTGTATGGAGGGTTGTAGGCCTATGGCTACTCCAATGATCGCCAACTGGAAGAAGTAGCATGCTTTAGATTCCCAATTGGTGAACTCCACTATGTATTGTCAGATGATCTGTTCGTTGATGTATCTGGTCAATACTAGACCGGATATTTGTTTCGCAATCAACACGTTGAGTCAATTTAAGATGGAGCCTAGGAGAGTGCATTGGGTGGCTGCGAAACATGTGTTGTGGTACCTACAGGGCACAATGGACTATGGTCTGCACTATATTTGAGGAGATGGAGTCATGTTGGCAGGTTGTACAGACTCAAATTGGGCAGGCAGTGCTAGTGACTGGAAGAGTACTTTCAGATGTTGTTTCATGTTGGGTTCAACAGTGTTATCGTGGTTCAGCAAGAAGCAGAGATTAGTGGCACTGAGCTCAGCAAAAGCTAAGTATATTGCAGCTAGTCAGGCCAGTTGCGAGACTATTTGGATTCGCAAGACTAACTACAATATACTGTGATAATCAGAGTTGCATTAAACTCACGGAGAATCCAATATTTCATGACCGGTCAAAGCACATAGAGATCGAGTACCACTTCATCAAGGATTGGGTTCAGAGAGGAGCAGTGAGGCTTGAGTATATATCCACTAATGAATAGATTGTAAATATTCTCACCAAGTCATTGCCAAGGGGTAAGCATGTGTACTTCAAAGACAGGATGGGAGTGGTGAGAAACACCTTCCTTGGTATGAGGGAGTGTTGAAGAAAAGGGTACCAAGGAGGCGTTTCCTAGTGCATTTGCCTTTTTGCCTGGGAAAACACTTTATAATACCTTTTTAGCTATTGACTTTATGGAGTCAAATTAAAGTCATTTTATGAGGTACTATGTATTATCTACATTTTGCTATTAAAATCACTTCATGTTTTTAAGTTGACTTTATGTCGAGAAAAAGTACAAGGCACAAAAACAACATTAAAGTGACTAGAGAGTTTATTAATGAGAGGGGCCACATGAAAAAGGGCGTCAAATGAGGGAAAGATCTCCACCATTGATCTAGAGGGTTGAGGTCTAGTCTCAGTCCTTGATCAAAAAGATTAGGGTTCCAGGGTTGCGGGGGAGCACCCACCCCCCGAATCTACTTCCAATTTGTGCTTTGCTTGGGAGCAAGTAGGGAGCGTGCTCCCTCTATAAAAATTCCACTCCCTGTTTTTGAGGGAGCGATTGCTCCTTGACCACTCCCCTTCACTCCGAGAGAGATATTTTAAGGGGAGCAATCGGGGAGCGATTTCCCCCACCGTTCCCCTCTTTAAAAAAAGACTCCGGTCAACGCTGGAAAAAGGTCACACGACAGAGAGAGAGGCGACAGCTGGCGGACGGAGAGGGAGAGGAAAGGGATGGAAGGGAAGGGAGGAAAATGTTAAAAGGGCCCTCTCCCCTCCCATTATTCACCCATTTGTCAAGTTGGAGAGAGCAAGAGAGAGTTTGGAGCTTGGAGAGAGCAAAAGAGAGGAGCTTGGAGGAGCTTGAGGTGCTTGCAAGGGAGATTGGAGATTGGGATTGAAGGCCAAAAAGGGAGGATCTACACTCTCATCTAGTGTTTTTGTTTTTTATATGTTCATTGCTGAATAAAAAAATAAAAAAGTATATATTATAATATAATATAATATATATAATATTATATTATATATTTTATTTATTTATTTATTTCCCATTCCCATTCCTCCATTTTTTTGCAGACTCAAAACTTCAAACATCATAGCTATATGGCTTGGCATTTTCTTGTTGTTGGTTCCTTTTTTGGTTATTATGGTGTTGGAGAGTAGGAGGGTTGATCATGATGAAGAAGAGGATGAAGAAGTGGGTTATAGTGGATTTGATGAAAACCCCGGAGAGGAGTACCTTGGTGAGGAGGAAGAGAGTGGACATTGTGAGGCCCCAAAAACTAAACAAGACCAAACCCAATTGTGGAAATATGTTACTAGGCCTAAAGCAGGAAAAGGGGGTGGAACCACTAAATTTACATGCAAACATTCCAACAACATTTACACAGGTTCATACACCCGTGTCAAAAGGCACCTCTGTGGGAAAAGGCCATGGGATTGAGATAAACCAATAGCAATCAAAGCCTGTGTAAGTGTGTCAGCAACAGAAAGAGCCAAATACATAAGGGAAGAGGAGGAAGCCCAATAGAAATCTAAAAAATCAAAGGGTTTCTTTGAACATAACTCACAATCACATGCACAAAGAACTCCATCAGCATCCTCCCATGGCAGTGGATATGGAGTCACATGAACAAACATCTCTTTAAGGCGTAGAACCATATCATATTTCCTTGACGAAGGGTGTAGGAATGATGTGGATTCAAAAATTTACCGATTTCTCTATGCATGTGGGATACCATTCAATGTTCTTCGATATGTGGGAGGAGACTCCTAGAAGACCACCAGTACCACGACCTACTCAGAAATTAGACATTGCTTGTCACAAGAAGCCCAAGAATTAGCAATAGATAATAGATTTACTTGTCTTTTCTAGTTTCTAGTAGTTTTAATAATTGTTGACTCTTTCATATTTATTATGATATTTTTTGTAAACAATATATGACAATTTAAGTTTGAAGTTTGAAGTTGGCAATAATAACTCGTTGGTAATGAATTATGAATATGATGCTTTGTGAAAGTTGAAAGTTGTTTCATTTCATTTCATTTCATGTTAGATATTCTTTGTTGTAATGGTCACACTTAGCTTACGAGTACAACTTTGGTGATCAGTGACGATAAATCTTATATATTGAATTTTGAAAGCTTGAAACTTTAAGATTGATGAATCATGAGACTCAATATATTGTATGTCACTAACTTGTGAATGTGGTTGATGAAGATTATAACTTCTAGATGATTGATGTTTATATGGTTCAATCTATGCGTTTATGCTTTTTATATCTAATTCATCATTCTACATGCTTTTGTTGACATATATGCATCAAAATATAAAAAATATATATATTATATAAAAATTTGCTCCCCAATTCGCTCCCAAACCGGCTAGAGAAGTGGAGTGAAGGCAGAGATGCAGGGTTTTTGCTGAAGGAGAGAGACCACATCTACAGCAAGGAGAGTCACCAACAGGCCCAAAATCCTACGCAAACACTGAAATGCAGACCAAGGCAAGTTTCAGCACTGGTTTCAAGGACAACAGGCTGCATTTATGAGGGTCTGACAGAAGCAGACTGACAGGCGAAGATTCTAGCAAATCTGTGCGAATTTGGAGAGAAATTCTCTAAAACAGTGGCACAAATTTAAGTCGGACAGAGCAGACCTGGGAATGTTTTTCTAGGAGAAAATTTCAAGACTGAGGGCGTGATTTTCAAGGGACAGAAGCTGACTGTTTGGCAGGCAGACCAAGGGAAAGTTTGCTGAACTGTGGCTCAATTTCAGAGGGGATAGTCTGCTCACTGAGGCACAAAAATCGAGGGGATATGTCCAGGCTGTGGCACAATTTTCCAGGCAGCTCATTCTATCAGTTGTCCAGAATTTAAAAGGGAGATAAGTACCCTACGTGATTTAATTTGCTGTGTATAAATTTCTTGAGAAAGCAAAATAAAGAACTCCATCTACACTGGTTTTCCCCTTGTGGGTTTTTCCAGGGTCAATGTTTGACCAAAAATAAGTGTGTCAATTTCTGTGAATGCTTGTCTATTTTCCTATCAAGCTACAAACTTAAAAGAAGTAGAGTAGCCCTATAATGTTCTTTAAATTTAATTTAAGTTTATATATCAGCTTATCATGTGGGGCTGTAGGCATTTAACCAAACACAAAGAAACTGAAACAAGGGTGGGCTACAGGAAACACCTAAAATTTCTACAACTAAGAATGGACTGGATGATGTATGGGGCAAAAATGTAAAATGCAGTTAGAAGAAATATAATAATGAAGAGAAAAATATAACAAGTTAGCATCATTTCCATTTCCTTGCATTACATATTAAGGGAATTCTGAAAAAGACCAGTTTGATGCATATTATACCAGTATCTGCATGAAACCATTAACACGGAACAAAACAAAAAATCACAACTTACTTTGATGTTTAAGCATTATATAGGCAGGGAACGAATACTTACTTCCCAAGAAGACCTATTGTGAAGCCACAGAGTACTACATAAGTTCCAAATGCCATAAAGGGAATATACAAGTCTGGAGCATTTATATCGTAGATAGGTGGCTTATGTGTGAGACCACCTGGAATCTGCTCAGCTATCCTTGTCCAGTGTCCCTAAAAGAACACAATGAAAACACACAAGAAAAATTAAAGTTCTGTATACATGATCACAAAACCTCAAAGAAAATACTACCACTATGGGGAGATGAATTTTCTGTACAGTCAAATGCTTTGTGACTTACCCTATGCAAAAAGGGAAACAGGATTACTTTCAGCTTGTTCTTCACATATTGGTTGTTGACTTGAAAATAATATTGTGGATCAGAAAAATATTTGCTGACCTGCTCATAAAAATCATCACATCAGCTTATTAAGAGAAACTTTGTCAATCAGAAGAAAATAAAAGAAGAAGCTGTTCTTGCTGTAAACCCCTATCCATGGAAACAATTGACTCATCTGTGATTTTAAATAAAGGCATATAAGAAATTTCAAAGTGATTCAACCAGATTAAACATGAACTCATACATTGCTTTGCACATATTCTGTGCCACTTCCCAAAATTCTTTCCCCATATGCACCTAATCCATCTCGAATAAATCCTGAACCAGCCCCATAAAATGCATTATTGAATGGATTTGGTGTTGTGTTCAATGGTGGTCTCCGTATGCCAGGCTGCACTCCGAGGTCTTCATACATGACTTTGGGTACCTGTAACAATCAACCAGCCAAAATCAGGTTCAAAAAATCAAGTTAGAACTGTGATATCCCTGTTGCAATTTCTTATGCAAACATTATTATTTATATTTACTTGTAAACACTGTGGAAGTATTGGCTGTGGGGTCAAGGCTAAAGTTGACTGACAGATTAAAGTATTAATATATCGTTATGAATGAGATATTATTTATTCCATTTATTGTTTATTTGGAAATATAAGAGGAGCCACCACATTAGTCAGGCTCCCAACTGTCAGGAAGCGGTTAATAATCAGTTGTAGTCCAAAAAAAGACAGTTTCGAAGTGACTGTTGTCACAGTTTGAAAAAAAAAAAGAAATCCTCCACCTTTAAAAATATTCCTACCACCAGAAATGTTGGAAAGAAAGGTCATGGGTGGAGAAAGGGTGTGAAACAGATTGCAGGAAATAAAGACAATTTGAAAAAAAAGATTCCAGTGGGAGAGAAAGACTGGGCCGGAAGAAGAATAAAAGAAATTTTGGACCTTGTATTAGAGGGACACTGGTAGGGTCTGAGGAGGAGAAATTTTATGAAAGCTTCTGATCTGATTCTTGACAGGAGTGTTGCCTGTCGCTCGGGCGGATTGTTAAATAAGCAATTCATGGGTTGGGTGGAGCGTGGTTGCTCCTATCATATTTTCAAATAATCTGATAAGGGAATAAACTGGTTGCATAGTAGTTTTCAAGGAGAAATGATGTTTCAGAACTGCTTATTTTTATATGCATAGAAATATGATTGAGTAATCCGCATATGGTCTTATATCTGCTTATCAAAAAAAGGGTTAACGCACAGTTTTGAAAATTACTCTGTACAGAAATCATGAACAAATAAGGTATCTGGTTTTCGTTAAAGTCTAATAAAAAATTCATATATATATAACAAGGTTAGCATGGCTAAGGAGATCAATAATTAGAATGTGGGATGGAGAAAAAATGGCTCTGAGTCTAACAGATGGTCGAAACTGCAGGAAAAGAAGGTTGTTGGGGTCTTTTCACTGCGGTTGGTAAGGCTAATCTGTAGACGGGCCTACTTGATGTCGTCATTTGTAGGCGTCTCCAGGTAGGGAAAAAAAAATCTACTCGCTCTCTTTATGGTCTCACCTTCCCAACCGCCTTGCTTGCCATGTTTTTCGCCGATAGGCTTCAAGGCCCCCTTGGTAAAGCAACCGATCTGTCGGTCAACTCCGAGTGGAGTTTTTCATGGAGGTACAGAGCTAGTGGATCAGTGTTACTTGGGAGCGGGAACAAAAGCGGGGAGCGGAAGCGAAAACGGGAGCGGGAGCTACATTTTCAAAAGCTCCCGGTTTGGGAGCGAATCCCGGAGCGATTTTTATATAATATAT